>JAWNMS010000022.1:0-14522 GCA_035043785.1 Drosophila planitibia | reverse complement strand
TATTGCCGTAGGCCATTTGTCTGCCTGTGGTGTGCAGGCACTTTGTTTTGCATGTCAACACTATTTTCATATGTTATGTCTGGGGTGTGTAGGCCCTTTGTTTTACATGTCAACACTAAAAAAGTTGGGGGTCAAAGGGGGGGTGGGGTCAAGGGGGGGTCAAGGGGGTGGGGGCTGCCAAGGGGGCACCTGTGAGTGGTGGGTGGTATCCTGCCTTTGATGGTTGGCTTTCGGCCCCATCTGCCAATTCTGACTGGCCGCCTATTCTGGTGGCACCAAAACAGTCACTGACTAAGTCCAATTGATCTAACTTTGATACTACCAAGCAGCCATCACATAACATTTGGGAGGATACATGATGATGACGCGGTATATTCTACTGCTGATACTGATTCCTACTCAATTGTTTTGTGACTGGACCTGGATGACATAGGTTTACCTGAGTCCGCCACTAAGCTTCTGAAGATGCACAAGCCTGTTGCTGCAGCTGGAGGAAGGATGGAGCATGAGACCTTTGCTGACTTTGGGAAGTTGAAGGAGGCTATTGGTGCTCTGTGCGATGATATGCCTTCACCGGATGCTGCTGCAGTTAACAGCTCAAGTCAGCCTATGGCTAAGAAGAGGAGGCGTGTGAGTCGCTCTGCCAGTACGCCTGAGTTGGGCATGAAACATGTAAGTACTGTGGAGGATGGAGCTGGAGAAAATGAAAAGTCACTACTTTTGCTGGACTAGGTTGTCAGCGGGTGGTCATTGAGGAGCATGTGCCTTGCGCCTTGATCCTGTCCAGTGTCACCGTTGTCAAGCCTTTGGTCTTAGTAAGTATTATTGCCGTAGGCCATTTGTCTGCCTGTGGTGTGCAGGCACTTTGTTTTGCATGTCAACACTATTTTCATATGTTATGTCTGGGGTGTGTAGGCCCTTTGTTTTACATGTCAACACTAAAAAAGTTGGGGGTCAAAGGGGGGGTGGGGTCAAGGGGGGGTCAAGGGGGTGGGGGCTGCCAAGGGGGCACCTGTGAGTGGTGGGTGGTATCCTGCCTTTGATGGTTGGCTTTCGGCCCCATCTGCCAATTCTGACTGGCCGCCTATTCTGGTGGCACCAAAACAGTCACTGACTAAGTCCAATTGATCTAACTTTGATACTACCAAGCAGCCATCACATAACATTTGGGAGGATACATGATGATGACGCGGTATATTCTACTGCTGATACTGATTCCTACTCAATTGTTTTGTGACTGGACCTGGATGACATAGGTTTACCTGAGTCCGCCACTAAGCTTCTGAAGATGCACAAGCCTGTTGCTGCAGCTGGAGGAAGGATGGAGCATGAGACCTTTGCTGACTTTGGGAAGTTGAAGGAGGCTATTGGTGCTCTGTGCGATGATATGCCTTCACCGGATGCTGCTGCAGTTAACAGCTCAAGTCAGCCTATGGCTAAGAAGAGGAGGCGTGTGAGTCGCTCTGCCAGTACGCCTGAGTTGGGCATGAAACATGTAAGTACTGTGGAGGATGGAGCTGGAGAAAATGAAAAGTCACTACTTTTGCTGGACTAGGTTGTCAGCGGGTGGTCATTGAGGAGCATGTGCCTTGCGCCTTGATCCTGTCCAGTGTCACCGTTGTCAAGCCTTTGGTCTTAGTAAGTATTATTGCCGTAGGCCATTTGTCTGCCTGTGGTGTGCAGGCACTTTGTTTTGCATGTCAACACTATTTTCATATGTTATGTCTGGGGTGTGTAGGCCCTTTGTTTTACATGTCAACACTAAAAAAGTTGGGGGTCAAAGGGGGGGTGGGGTCAAGGGGGGGTCAAGGGGGTGGGGGCTGCCAAGGGGGCACCTGTGAGTGGTGGGTGGTATCCTGCCTTTGATGGTTGGCTTTCGGCCCCATCTGCCAATTCTGACTGGCCGCCTATTCTGGTGGCACCAAAACAGTCACTGACTAAGTCCAATTGATCTAACTTTGATACTACCAAGCAGCCATCACATAACATTTGGGAGGATACATGATGATGACGCGGTATATTCTACTGCTGATACTGATTCCTACTCAATTGTTTTGTGACTGGACCTGGATGACATAGGTTTACCTGAGTCCGCCACTAAGCTTCTGAAGATGCACAAGCCTGTTGCTGCAGCTGGAGGAAGGATGGAGCATGAGACCTTTGCTGACTTTGGGAAGTTGAAGGAGGCTATTGGTGCTCTGTGCGATGATATGCCTTCACCGGATGCTGCTGCAGTTAACAGCTCAAGTCAGCCTATGGCTAAGAAGAGGAGGCGTGTGAGTCGCTCTGCCAGTACGCCTGAGTTGGGCATGAAACATGTAAGTACTGTGGAGGATGGAGCTGGAGAAAATGAAAAGTCACTACTTTTGCTGGACTAGGTTGTCAGCGGGTGGTCATTGAGGAGCATGTGCCTTGCGCCTTGATCCTGTCCAGTGTCACCGTTGTCAAGCCTTTGGTCTTAGTAAGTATTATTGCCGTAGGCCATTTGTCTGCCTGTGGTGTGCAGGCACTTTGTTTTGCATGTCAACACTATTTTCATATGTTATGTCTGGGGTGTGTAGGCCCTTTGTTTTACATGTCAACACTAAAAAAGTTGGTGGTCAAAGGGGGGGTGGGGTCAAGGGGGGGTCAAGGGGGTGGGGGCTGCCAAGGGGGCACCTGTGAGTGGTGGGTGGTATCCTGCCTTTGATGGTTGGCTTTCGGCCCCATCTGCCAATTCTGACTGGCCGCCTATTCTGGTGGCACCAAAACAGTCACTGACTAAGTCCAATTGATCTAACTTTGATACTACCAAGCAGCCATCACATAACATTTGGGAGGATACATGATGATGACGCGGTATATTCTACTGCTGATACTGATTCCTACTCAATTGTTTTGTGACTGGACCTGGATGACATAGGTTTACCTGAGTCCGCCACTAAGCTTCTGAAGATGCACAAGCCTGTTGCTGCAGCTGGAGGAAGGATGGAGCATGAGACCTTTGCTGACTTTGGGAAGTTGAAGGAGGCTATTGGTGCTCTGTGCGATGATATGCCTTCACCGGATGCTGCTGCAGTTAACAGCTCAAGTCAGCCTATGGCTAAGAAGAGGAGGCGTGTGAGTCGCTCTGCCAGTACGCCTGAGTTGGGCATGAAACATGTAAGTACTGTGGAGGATGGAGCTGGAGAAAATGAAAAGTCACTACTTTTGCTGGACTAGGTTGTCAGCGGGTGGTCATTGAGGAGCATGTGCCTTGCGCCTTGATCCTGTCCAGTGTCACCGTTGTCAAGCCTTTGGTCTTAGTAAGTATTATTGCCGTAGGCCATTTGTCTGCCTGTGGTGTGCAGGCACTTTGTTTTGCATGTCAACACTATTTTCATATGTTATGTCTGGGGTGTGTAGGCCCTTTGTTTTACATGTCAACACTAAAAAAGTTGGGGGTCAAAGGGGGGGTGGGGTCAAGGGGGGGTCAAGGGGGTGGGGGCTGCCAAGGGGGCACCTGTGAGTGGTGGGTGGTATCCTGCCTTTGATGGTTGGCTTTCGGCCCCATCTGCCAATTCTGACTGGCCGCCTATTCTGGTGGCACCAAAACAGTCACTGACTAAGTCCAATTGATCTAACTTTGATACTACCAAGCAGCCATCACATAACATTTGGGAGGATACATGATGATGACGCGGTATATTCTACTGCTGATACTGATTCCTACTCAATTGTTTTGTGACTGGACCTGGATGACATAGGTTTACCTGAGTCCGCCACTAAGCTTCTGAAGATGCACAAGCCTGTTGCTGCAGCTGGAGGAAGGATGGAGCATGAGACCTTTGCTGACTTTGGGAAGTTGAAGGAGGCTATTGGTGCTCTGTGCGATGATATGCCTTCACCGGATGCTGCTGCAGTTAACAGCTCAAGTCAGCCTATGGCTAAGAAGAGGAGGCGTGTGAGTCGCTCTGCCAGTACGCCTGAGTTGGGCATGAAACATGTAAGTACTGTGGAGGATGGAGCTGGAGAAAATGAAAAGTCACTACTTTTGCTGGACTAGGTTGTCAGCGGGTGGTCATTGAGGAGCATGTGCCTTGCGCCTTGATCCTGTCCAGTGTCACCGTTGTCAAGCCTTTGGTCTTAGTAAGTATTATTGCCGTAGGCCATTTGTCTGCCTGTGGTGTGCAGGCACTTTGTTTTGCATGTCAACACTATTTTCATATGTTATGTCTGGGGTGTGTAGGCCCTTTGTTTTACATGTCAACACTAAAAAAGTTGGGGGTCAAAGGGGGGGTGGGGTCAAGGGGGGGTCAAGGGGGTGGGGGCTGCCAAGGGGGCACCTGTGAGTGGTGGGTGGTATCCTGCCTTTGATGGTTGGCTTTCGGCCCCATCTGCCAATTCTGACTGGCCGCCTATTCTGGTGGCACCAAAACAGTCACTGACTAAGTCCAATTGATCTAACTTTGATACTACCAAGCAGCCATCACATAACATTTGGGAGGATACATGATGATGACGCGGTATATTCTACTGCTGATACTGATTCCTACTCAATTGTTTTGTGACTGGACCTGGATGACATAGGTTTACCTGAGTCCGCCACTAAGCTTCTGAAGATGCACAAGCCTGTTGCTGCAGCTGGAGGAAGGATGGAGCATGAGACCTTTGCTGACTTTGGGAAGTTGAAGGAGGCTATTGGTGCTCTGTGCGATGATATGCCTTCACCGGATGCTGCTGCAGTTAACAGCTCAAGTCAGCCTATGGCTAAGAAGAGGAGGCGTGTGAGTCGCTCTGCCAGTACGCCTGAGTTGGGCATGAAACATGTAAGTACTGTGGAGGATGGAGCTGGAGAAAATGAAAAGTCACTACTTTTGCTGGACTAGGTTGTCAGCGGGTGGTCATTGAGGAGCATGTGCCTTGCGCCTTGATCCTGTCCAGTGTCACCGTTGTCAAGCCTTTGGTCTTAGTAAGTATTATTGCCGTAGGCCATTTGTCTGCCTGTGGTGTGCAGGCACTTTGTTTTGCATGTCAACACTATTTTCATATGTTATGTCTGGGGTGTGTAGGCCCTTTGTTTTACATGTCAACACTAAAAAAGTTGGGGGTCAAAGGGGGGGTGGGGTCAAGGGGGGGTCAAGGGGGTGGGGGCTGCCAAGGGGGCACCTGTGAGTGGTGGGTGGTATCCTGCCTTTGATGGTTGGCTTTCGGCCCCATCTGCCAATTCTGACTGGCCGCCTATTCTGGTGGCACCAAAACAGTCACTGACTAAGTCCAATTGATCTAACTTTGATACTACCAAGCAGCCATCACATAACATTTGGGAGGATACATGATGATGACGCGGTATATTCTACTGCTGATACTGATTCCTACTCAATTGTTTTGTGACTGGACCTGGATGACATAGGTTTACCTGAGTCCGCCACTAAGCTTCTGAAGATGCACAAGCCTGTTGCTGCAGCTGGAGGAAGGATGGAGCATGAGACCTTTGCTGACTTTGGGAAGTTGAAGGAGGCTATTGGTGCTCTGTGCGATGATATGCCTTCACCGGATGCTGCTGCAGTTAACAGCTCAAGTCAGCCTATGGCTAAGAAGAGGAGGCGTGTGAGTCGCTCTGCCAGTACGCCTGAGTTGGGCATGAAACATGTAAGTACTGTGGAGGATGGAGCTGGAGAAAATGAAAAGTCACTACTTTTGCTGGACTAGGTTGTCAGCGGGTGGTCATTGAGGAGCATGTGCCTTGCGCCTTGATCCTGTCCAGTGTCACCGTTGTCAAGCCTTTGGTCTTAGTAAGTATTATTGCCGTAGGCCATTTGTCTGCCTGTGGTGTGCAGGCACTTTGTTTTGCATGTCAACACTATTTTCATATGTTATGTCTGGGGTGTGTAGGCCCTTTGTTTTACATGTCAACACTAAAAAAGTTGGGGGTCAAAGGGGGGGTGGGGTCAAGGGGGGGTCAAGGGGGTGGGGGCTGCCAAGGGGGCACCTGTGAGTGGTGGGTGGTATCCTGCCTTTGATGGTTGGCTTTCGGCCCCATCTGCCAATTCTGACTGGCCGCCTATTCTGGTGGCACCAAAACAGTCACTGACTAAGTCCAATTGATCTAACTTTGATACTACCAAGCAGCCATCACATAACATTTGGGAGGATACATGATGATGACGCGGTATATTCTACTGCTGATACTGATTCCTACTCAATTGTTTTGTGACTGGACCTGGATGACATAGGTTTACCTGAGTCCGCCACTAAGCTTCTGAAGATGCACAAGCCTGTTGCTGCAGCTGGAGGAAGGATGGAGCATGAGACCTTTGCTGACTTTGGGAAGTTGAAGGAGGCTATTGGTGCTCTGTGCGATGATATGCCTTCACCGGATGCTGCTGCAGTTAACAGCTCAAGTCAGCCTATGGCTAAGAAGAGGAGGCGTGTGAGTCGCTCTGCCAGTACGCCTGAGTTGGGCATGAAACATGTAAGTACTGTGGAGGATGGAGCTGGAGAAAATGAAAAGTCACTACTTTTGCTGGACTAGGTTGTCAGCGGGTGGTCATTGAGGAGCATGTGCCTTGCGCCTTGATCCTGTCCAGTGTCACCGTTGTCAAGCCTTTGGTCTTAGTAAGTATTATTGCCGTAGGCCATTTGTCTGCCTGTGGTGTGCAGGCACTTTGTTTTGCATGTCAACACTATTTTCATATGTTATGTCTGGGGTGTGTAGGCCCTTTGTTTTACATGTCAACACTAAAAAAGTTGGGGGTCAAAGGGGGGGTGGGGTCAAGGGGGGGTCAAGGGGGTGGGGGCTGCCAAGGGGGCACCTGTGAGTGGTGGGTGGTATCCTGCCTTTGATGGTTGGCTTTCGGCCCCATCTGCCAATTCTGACTGGCCGCCTATTCTGGTGGCACCAAAACAGTCACTGACTAAGTCCAATTGATCTAACTTTGATACTACCAAGCAGCCATCACATAACATTTGGGAGGATACATGATGATGACGCGGTATATTCTACTGCTGATACTGATTCCTACTCAATTGTTTTGTGACTGGACCTGGATGACATAGGTTTACCTGAGTCCGCCACTAAGCTTCTGAAGATGCACAAGCCTGTTGCTGCAGCTGGAGGAAGGATGGAGCATGAGACCTTTGCTGACTTTGGGAAGTTGAAGGAGGCTATTGGTGCTCTGTGCGATGATATGCCTTCACCGGATGCTGCTGCAGTTAACAGCTCAAGTCAGCCTATGGCTAAGAAGAGGAGGCGTGTGAGTCGCTCTGCCAGTACGCCTGAGTTGGGCATGAAACATGTAAGTACTGTGGAGGATGGAGCTGGAGAAAATGAAAAGTCACTACTTTTGCTGGACTAGGTTGTCAGCGGGTGGTCATTGAGGAGCATGTGCCTTGCGCCTTGATCCTGTCCAGTGTCACCGTTGTCAAGCCTTTGGTCTTAGTAAGTATTATTGCCGTAGGCCATTTGTCTGCCTGTGGTGTGCAGGCACTTTGTTTTGCATGTCAACACTATTTTCATATGTTATGTCTGGGGTGTGTAGGCCCTTTGTTTTACATGTCAACACTAAAAAAGTTGGGGGTCAAAGGGGGGGTGGGGTCAAGGGGGGGTCAAGGGGGTGGGGGCTGCCAAGGGGGCACCTGTGAGTGGTGGGTGGTATCCTGCCTTTGATGGTTGGCTTTCGGCCCCATCTGCCAATTCTGACTGGCCGCCTATTCTGGTGGCACCAAAACAGTCACTGACTAAGTCCAATTGATCTAACTTTGATACTACCAAGCAGCCATCACATAACATTTGGGAGGATACATGATGATGACGCGGTATATTCTACTGCTGATACTGATTCCTACTCAATTGTTTTGTGACTGGACCTGGATGACATAGGTTTACCTGAGTCCGCCACTAAGCTTCTGAAGATGCACAAGCCTGTTGCTGCAGCTGGAGGAAGGATGGAGCATGAGACCTTTGCTGACTTTGGGAAGTTGAAGGAGGCTATTGGTGCTCTGTGCGATGATATGCCTTCACCGGATGCTGCTGCAGTTAACAGCTCAAGTCAGCCTATGGCTAAGAAGAGGAGGCGTGTGAGTCGCTCTGCCAGTACGCCTGAGTTGGGCATGAAACATGTAAGTACTGTGGAGGATGGAGCTGGAGAAAATGAAAAGTCACTACTTTTGCTGGACTAGGTTGTCAGCGGGTGGTCATTGAGGAGCATGTGCCTTGCGCCTTGATCCTGTCCAGTGTCACCGTTGTCAAGCCTTTGGTCTTAGTAAGTATTATTGCCGTAGGCCATTTGTCTGCCTGTGGTGTGCAGGCACTTTGTTTTGCATGTCAACACTATTTTCATATGTTATGTCTGGGGTGTGTAGGCCCTTTGTTTTACATGTCAACACTAAAAAAGTTGGGGGTCAAAGGGGGGGTGGGGTCAAGGGGGGGTCAAGGGGGTGGGGGCTGCCAAGGGGGCACCTGTGAGTGGTGGGTGGTATCCTGCCTTTGATGGTTGGCTTTCGGCCCCATCTGCCAATTCTGACTGGCCGCCTATTCTGGTGGCACCAAAACAGTCACTGACTAAGTCCAATTGATCTAACTTTGATACTACCAAGCAGCCATCACATAACATTTGGGAGGATACATGATGATGACGCGGTATATTCTACTGCTGATACTGATTCCTACTCAATTGTTTTGTGACTGGACCTGGATGACATAGGTTTACCTGAGTCCGCCACTAAGCTTCTGAAGATGCACAAGCCTGTTGCTGCAGCTGGAGGAAGGATGGAGCATGAGACCTTTGCTGACTTTGGGAAGTTGAAGGAGGCTATTGGTGCTCTGTGCGATGATATGCCTTCACCGGATGCTGCTGCAGTTAACAGCTCAAGTCAGCCTATGGCTAAGAAGAGGAGGCGTGTGAGTCGCTCTGCCAGTACGCCTGAGTTGGGCATGAAACATGTAAGTACTGTGGAGGATGGAGCTGGAGAAAATGAAAAGTCACTACTTTTGCTGGACTAGGTTGTCAGCGGGTGGTCATTGAGGAGCATGTGCCTTGCGCCTTGATCCTGTCCAGTGTCACCGTTGTCAAGCCTTTGGTCTTAGTAAGTATTATTGCCGTAGGCCATTTGTCTGCCTGTGGTGTGCAGGCACTTTGTTTTGCATGTCAACACTATTTTCATATGTTATGTCTGGGGTGTGTAGGCCCTTTGTTTTACATGTCAACACTAAAAAAGTTGGGGGTCAAAGGGGGGGTGGGGTCAAGGGGGGGTCAAGGGGGTGGGGGCTGCCAAGGGGGCACCTGTGAGTGGTGGGTGGTATCCTGCCTTTGATGGTTGGCTTTCGGCCCCATCTGCCAATTCTGACTGGCCGCCTATTCTGGTGGCACCAAAACAGTCACTGACTAAGTCCAATTGATCTAACTTTGATACTACCAAGCAGCCATCACATAACATTTGGGAGGATACATGATGATGACGCGGTATATTCTACTGCTGATACTGATTCCTACTCAATTGTTTTGTGACTGGACCTGGATGACATAGGTTTACCTGAGTCCGCCACTAAGCTTCTGAAGATGCACAAGCCTGTTGCTGCAGCTGGAGGAAGGATGGAGCATGAGACCTTTGCTGACTTTGGGAAGTTGAAGGAGGCTATTGGTGCTCTGTGCGATGATATGCCTTCACCGGATGCTGCTGCAGTTAACAGCTCAAGTCAGCCTATGGCTAAGAAGAGGAGGCGTGTGAGTCGCTCTGCCAGTACGCCTGAGTTGGGCATGAAACATGTAAGTACTGTGGAGGATGGAGCTGGAGAAAATGAAAAGTCACTACTTTTGCTGGACTAGGTTGTCAGCGGGTGGTCATTGAGGAGCATGTGCCTTGCGCCTTGATCCTGTCCAGTGTCACCGTTGTCAAGCCTTTGGTCTTAGTAAGTATTATTGCCGTAGGCCATTTGTCTGCCTGTGGTGTGCAGGCACTTTGTTTTGCATGTCAACACTATTTTCATATGTTATGTCTGGGGTGTGTAGGCCCTTTGTTTTACATGTCAACACTAAAAAAGTTGGGGGTCAAAGGGGGGGTGGGGTCAAGGGGGGGTCAAGGGGGTGGGGGCTGCCAAGGGGGCACCTGTGAGTGGTGGGTGGTATCCTGCCTTTGATGGTTGGCTTTCGGCCCCATCTGCCAATTCTGACTGGCCGCCTATTCTGGTGGCACCAAAACAGTCACTGACTAAGTCCAATTGATCTAACTTTGATACTACCAAGCAGCCATCACATAACATTTGGGAGGATACATGATGATGACGCGGTATATTCTACTGCTGATACTGATTCCTACTCAATTGTTTTGTGACTGGACCTGGATGACATAGGTTTACCTGAGTCCGCCACTAAGCTTCTGAAGATGCACAAGCCTGTTGCTGCAGCTGGAGGAAGGATGGAGCATGAGACCTTTGCTGACTTTGGGAAGTTGAAGGAGGCTATTGGTGCTCTGTGCGATGATATGCCTTCACCGGATGCTGCTGCAGTTAACAGCTCAAGTCAGCCTATGGCTAAGAAGAGGAGGCGTGTGAGTCGCTCTGCCAGTACGCCTGAGTTGGGCATGAAACATGTAAGTACTGTGGAGGATGGAGCTGGAGAAAATGAAAAGTCACTACTTTTGCTGGACTAGGTTGTCAGCGGGTGGTCATTGAGGAGCATGTGCCTTGCGCCTTGATCCTGTCCAGTGTCACCGTTGTCAAGCCTTTGGTCTTAGTAAGTATTATTGCCGTAGGCCATTTGTCTGCCTGTGGTGTGCAGGCACTTTGTTTTGCATGTCAACACTATTTTCATATGTTATGTCTGGGGTGTGTAGGCCCTTTGTTTTACATGTCAACACTAAAAAAGTTGGGGGTCAAAGGGGGGGTGGGGTCAAGGGGGGGTCAAGGGGGTGGGGGCTGCCAAGGGGGCACCTGTGAGTGGTGGGTGGTATCCTGCCTTTGATGGTTGGCTTTCGGCCCCATCTGCCAATTCTGACTGGCCGCCTATTCTGGTGGCACCAAAACAGTCACTGACTAAGTCCAATTGATCTAACTTTGATACTACCAAGCAGCCATCACATAACATTTGGGAGGATACATGATGATGACGCGGTATATTCTACTGCTGATACTGATTCCTACTCAATTGTTTTGTGACTGGACCTGGATGACATAGGTTTACCTGAGTCCGCCACTAAGCTTCTGAAGATGCACAAGCCTGTTGCTGCAGCTGGAGGAAGGATGGAGCATGAGACCTTTGCTGACTTTGGGAAGTTGAAGGAGGCTATTGGTGCTCTGTGCGATGATATGCCTTCACCGGATGCTGCTGCAGTTAACAGCTCAAGTCAGCCTATGGCTAAGAAGAGGAGGCGTGTGAGTCGCTCTGCCAGTACGCCTGAGTTGGGCATGAAACATGTAAGTACTGTGGAGGATGGAGCTGGAGAAAATGAAAAGTCACTACTTTTGCTGGACTAGGTTGTCAGCGGGTGGTCATTGAGGAGCATGTGCCTTGCGCCTTGATCCTGTCCAGTGTCACCGTTGTCAAGCCTTTGGTCTTAGTAAGTATTATTGCCGTAGGCCATTTGTCTGCCTGTGGTGTGCAGGCACTTTGTTTTGCATGTCAACACTATTTTCATATGTTATGTCTGGGGTGTGTAGGCCCTTTGTTTTACATGTCAACACTATTTTCATATGTTGCTGAGATTATAGTAATGGAAAATATTTGAGGGGTAGCTGGCGATTATTTTTATTGTCGTCAGTTGCTGTCATTGTTCTGGTGTAAACACAACTAAAAAAAAAAAAAAAAAAAAAGAAGAGGAAGAACAAGGGTAAGAAGAATGTTAGCGTGAAGGCAGTGGGAGGTCCGCGTGTTGGTGCTTCCAGGGGAGCATCTGTGAAGAATGGGAAGCATCCCACCTTAGATGGCTGGTTTGCTGCCCCATCCGTGAATTCTGGCTGGCCGCCTGTTCCCGTGCCGCCGAAGCAACCAATAGCCACGTCCGATTGGTCGAAGTTTGATGCCACCAAGCAGCCAATACAAGACATATGGGAAGACTCAGTTGATGACGACTTGGATTATTCTACTTTGGACACCGATTCGGATTCTATTATTTCAATTCTGGACCTTGATGATGATGTGGTGCCAGAGTATGCCAGTAAGCGCTTGAAAGTGCATGAGCCTGTTATAGCTCAAGGAAAGAAGGAGTGTGGGCCCTTCACTGACTTCCGGAGTTCGAAGGTGGCCATTGAGGCTCTTTGTGATGCCATGCCCTCGCCGGATACTATTGGAATTGGTAGCCCAAAGCAGCCTACGTCCAAGAAGAGGAGGTGCGATAGCCCTCGTGTCAATACGCCCGAGTTGGGCTCAATACAGTTGAATGCCGTGGAGAATTGGAATACTGAAGCTGGAGTTGAGCTGGGCGAGGCTGGTTCTGTGGCCCCCCAGAAAGTTCCCCAGATTTTCCTACCGGATGTGGCAGACATGCAGTCTTTGGTGGGCAAAATAAGCAATGCGGTACACAGTGGTAGTTTTACCACGAAATGTGCACATGGGAACGGGGTCCGGATCCTTTGCAATGAATTGATCACCTACAATACCATTTTGAAGACCTTGAATGAGGATGAAACTCACATGTATACCCACCAGCTGAAGTCGAGGCGAGGATTCAGGATTGTCATACGAAACCTACACCCCACAACATCCATTGAGTGGCTGAAAGACCGGCTGAGCCATTTGGGTTATGCTGTGCGATACGCCACTCTGGTGAAGAACCGCTTTACTGGCAAGCCTTTGAACTTGTTCGAATTTGAACTTGCGCCACTGCCAGGAAATGAAAATCATCAAGTCACTACACTTACACGAATTGGTTGCCAGCAGGTCACTATCGAGGAGCATGTGCGGCGCCTGGACCCCGTACAGTGCCACCGTTGTCAGGCCTTCGGACACAGCAAAAATTATTGCCTAAAGCCATTTGCGTGTCTGAAGTGCGCCGACAACCACATGACTACGGTGTGCGAGAAGTTGAGGGAGTCGGAGGCGAAGTGCGCCAACTGCAAGGGAGCACATGTGGCCAGTTACAAGGGCTGCCCGGTATACAAGGCAGCTAGGAATAAGCTCATTGCTACACGCGCCAATGTACAGCCACAGAAAAAAGACAAGCCACAGATGAAACAGCAACACCTACATGGACACCAGCATGTACACCAGGAGATGGTGCAGCCATTGGTTGTGCGTCGCCCAAGCCCCTCGTTGGTGCAGCATCCGGAGAAGATTCAGGAGAAGCAGCCGTCCCCAACACAGAATGTACAGAAGAAAACATACAGCCAGGTGGTGCAGGGTAAAAAGACTGCTACACGTACACGCAACACGGCGGAATGGCATCTGGAGAAGTTCCAGGAGAGGCTTCGCGTTGAGCAAAAGGAGAAGCAGCTCCGCAGCCCTCAGCCGAAGAAACAGGAGGAACAACATAACACACCTTTGCCCTGTACCCCTGAGACCACATCCATTCTGGAAATTATACAGCAACATACAATTCTGGTTACAGAATTAGGCCGGAAGATGGACGCCTTCTTAACAATCAATGATGATGACATTTATGGAAACAATTACAAGAAGTCACGCCTTACCACTTAATTCAGTCCAGCCACTTCAAGATTACACATGAAGCTTATGATGACTGCCAACGTTGCCGTGACCGCTTCATGCTTGCCTGCTTAATCACGCCACAATGAAATGTGCGAGCAAAAAAAAAAAAAAAAAAAAGGTCATTTCAGCGTTTTGGTCGGTCGGCCAGTGACTCCAAGATGCCCAAGTCAACATTGAAACTTCAGTCAGCTGTCCAGAGGTCCACGAGTCCGCGCAGTCAAGTTGGCTCAAGATGTCGTCACCCCGCTCACTTCAACGAACTTACTCAAGCCTAGATGTCCACGTCTACACGTCAAGTCAATTTCGAAAATGAAGTCCCGTCCGTCCGTGAAGAAGTAGATGTCCAAGAGTCCGCGCAGTCAAGCTGTCTGAAGATGTTACAGAAGTCCGTCCATCTGTCAATACTTTACACATCACAACACGCCAGACACACAATTCAAATTTTTGTTCGAATTGTTTCACACTTTTGTTTTTCATGTCAACAATATTTTCGTAGGTTGCTCTGTTTCAAAGCCACGTGAAAATAAATTAGGGTAAAAATACATTTCTGCCGCCATTTTTGTCATTTGCAGACAATTGGAAAATAAAAATTCTGGTGCTCGTGATGTATATATATATGTGTGTATGTATGTTGGAAAATATCATTTCTGGCGTTTTCGGGCATAGCCAATCAAAACAAACAGAAGCAAAATACATTTCTGCCGCCTTTTTTGTCATTTGCAGACAATTGGAAATTAAACATTCTGGTGCTCGTGATGTATATATATATGTGTGTATGTGTGTTGCAAAATATCATTTCTGGCGTTTTCGGGCATAGCCAATCAAAACAAACAGAAACAAAATACATTTCTGCCGCCATTTTTGTCATTTGCAGACAATTGGAAAATAAAAATTCTGGTGCTCGTGATGTATAAATATATG
>JAWNMS010000021.1:0-32727 GCA_035043785.1 Drosophila planitibia | reverse complement strand
AATTTTTTTCTGTTTGTCTTGGTCGGATATGCCTGAAAACGCCAGAAATGATATTTAGCAACATACATACATACATATATATACATCACCAGCACCAGAGTGTTTATTTTTCAGATTTTTGCAATTGGTTGGTTGAAAATGATTGAAATTGTCTGCAAATGATAAAATGGCGGCAGAAATGTATTTTGCGGGTTTAACAATTGCTGCAATTTTTTTCTGTTTGTTTTGGTCGGATATGTCTGAAAACGCCATAAATGATATTTAGCAACATTATTATTATTATTATTATTGGGGAAGTTGCACCGCGACCTTTAGATCTATTGTGCCCCCTTCTGAGCCTATAGCTCTTCCATCAGCCCCACTTCCCGCACGAATGTGAGGATCTTTGTTGGGTTGAGGTCTTCTATGTCTCTAAAATTCAAGACATGCATCCCCAGGATGCTGCATCTCCTTCTAGCTAGTGCGACACATTCTGCTAGGATGTGTACCGAGGATTCCTCCTCTATTTCACAGAACCTGCAGAGATCGCTACTATATATACCTAGTCTAGTTAGGTGACTCCTTAGTCGACAGTGCCCCGTCATTAGACCGGTGAGTATCCTAAGGTTGTTCTTTCCCATGGTTATAACTTGCTTAAATCGCTTGAGATTATAACCACCGAGGAGACATCTGGCTTGCCGGAGACCTACTGCCTCCGACCAGCTCTGCTGCCGCATCTGTTTCTCTTCATTTCTAAGTACCAGCCGTATAGTGTGCCTGCCTATGCCACAATACGGTTCTGGTCCTATCAGGGGCCTTTCTGCCCCCATTCTCGCCTGCTTATCAGCCGCCTCGTTACCCGCTATATCCCTGTGGCCCGGGACCCATCGCAGGGCAAGCCTGTTGTGAGTCCCAAGTAGGTTTAGCTTTGAACGAGCCTCCTGGACTATCTTTGATGTTATTTTAGTCCCCGTTATTGCATTTAATGCTGCTTGACTATCGGATAGTATGGATATATCTGTGTTCCGATAGTTACGTTTTAAGTTAAAATCCGCACATCTTCCTATCGCACATACCTCAGCCTGGAATATGCTGGTGTGCGTTCCTAGGGATTCGTGGTATGACACCCGAGGGCCCACCACACCAAGACCTGTGCCCTGGTTGGTGAGTGATCCGTCGGTGTACCACCTTATGGTGTGCGGCTTCATAGGGTGGACCTCTTCCAGAGTTGTCCAGTCCCTTTTACTGCTCATGTGAACTGTGAAATTACGTTCGAAGATGTATTCGACTTTCATTTCGTCCCTGGGTTGCAATAGCAGGGGCAGTTCATTTGAGAGGAGTTGGGCATCCCTATTGCCTAGGATGTGATTGCCCCCAACTCCTTCTGCTGACATCCTTAAAAGCGTCGCTTTCTGCTTGAGCCTTATGATGTGGTGGAGTGGCGTGAGCTCCATTAAGGCTTCAAGGGCCATTGTTGGGCAGGTGCGCATTGCTCCTGTCATACAGACACAGGCCATTCTTTGCAATTTTTGCAGTTGCCTTTTCACGGTGATCAACCGTGCTCTGTCACCCCATGCTATTACCCCATAGGTTAGCATGGGTCTTACTACCATTAGGTATAGCCATCTTACTATCTTTGGTGATGTGCCCCATGATTTGCCGGCTATGCTGCGACATGTGTAAAGCGCTCTGGAGCACTTTAACATGGCATTCTGCACATGGGTGCCAAAGTTAAGTTTACTGTCAAATATGACGCCCAGGTATTTAACCTCCCTACTTATATCTAGTGGGGTACCTGAGAGCCATATTTGCCTCATCCTCTGTAATTTATGTCGTCTGGTAAAGGGGACGATGACTGTTTTCGTAGGGTTAAGGTTGAGTCCGACCTCCCTACACCAGTCATACGTTATCCTTAGCCCAGACTGGACTATGTCACAGAGTGATTCTTCAAATTTGCCTCGCGCTATGATAACAATGTCATCGGCATAACCTTGACACTGTATACCACTGTTAGTGAGTCTGTCTAGTAGTTCGTCTACCAACAGACTCCAGAGTAGCGGAGACAGAACCCCCCCTTGGGGACAGCCCTTGGTGGTTAGGACCGTTACGGTGCTATCATGCACTGATGCTGTGACCTGCCTGGATCGCAGCAGTGCGAGAATCCATCTGCTGGTGGTAGGATCCAGGCCCCTTCTCGAGAGGGTGTCCTTGATCGCATCGTGTGATGTATTGTCAAAGGCACCCTCTATGTCAAGGAAGGCGCACAAAGCTACTTCCTTATTATCAATTGCCGCACTCAAGGTACGTTGCAGCTGATAAAGTGCTGTGTCCGTAGACCTGCCTACTCTATATGCATGCTGCGTTGGGTGCAGCGGCCTTTGCTTGAGCAAAGTGCTTCTGATCTTGTAGTCCACCATCTTTTCCAACGTTTTCAATAAAAACGATGTCAAGCTGATGGGTCTGAAGGACTTCGGGTCGGTAATATCTTTCTTCCCTGCTTTCGGGATGAAGACTACCCTAGCTCTCCTCCATGCGCTCGGAATGTGTCCGAGGGCTAGGCTACTTACTAGAGCTTTCCTAATACGGGAGAGGAGTATATCCTGGCCCGTTTGAAGGAAGGCTGGCGATATGCCGTCCATTCCGGGAGATTTATAGGGCTGGAATGTGCCAATTGCCCAATTTAATTTCTCCCTTGTGACTGTCGACTTGGCGCATGCCCAGTCGTCAGTGGACGGTCTATATCTGCTAATTCCTACGAAAGCCTCTTCCTGCAGGGGTGTGCAGCCTGGGAAGTGCGTCTCGAAGAGTAATTCTAATCTTTGCTTATTGCTACTCGTGAAGGAATTATCCCCACGCTTCAGTGCAAGGTTAGCATCAGGCGTTCGTTTCGCCAGTGCTCTGTGGAGCCTGGCGCCTTCGCTTGTGCTAACTATGCTTTCACAGAAGTCTCTGTAATTCTTCCGCTTGGCCTTTCTTATCTCCTTATTATAGGAGGTAAGGCTTTCGCGGTATTGTTCCCATATTCCGTCTCTCTTGGCTTTATTGAAGAGGCGACGTGTGGTGACGCGCAGCCTTTCTAGACTGTCGTTCCACCATGGGGCATCTTTTTCCCTGAATCTTTTCCCTATCGGGCAATTTTCCTCAAATGCATTAATTATGCACTTATTGAGGTCATCCGTGGCTCTGTCCAGCTCTATCGGATTCCTGGGTGTACCAGATAGTCCGTTGGCTAGGTTGAGCCCTAAGGTCGACTTATAGCCTTCCCAGTTGGTTCTCCTGGGGTTGCGACCTGGTGTGCTACTATCCGTATTTAATTTTAAATTAAATAGGATAGTCCTATGGTCAGACATGGATTCCTCTTGGGAAACATGCCATTCCCTAAGGTGAGGCTTTAGGGACCGACTGATCAGGGTGATGTCCAGCACCTCTTCCCTGATCCTAGTAACAAATGTCGGAGCAGATCCGACATTTCCTAGTTCTAGATTATATTTAAAAATAAAATCAGTTAGGCACTCACCCCTTAGATTGATGTCACTGCTGCCCCATATAGTATGGTGCGCATTGGCATCGCATCCGATGAGCACCGGCATCTTCTCTTTCCTGCAATACTCCACCAGCTTTTCGACCTCTGGTGGTGGGCAGGGGGCATCCCCTGCGAAGTATGCAGACGCGATGACCATAGAGACCGCGCTGCCTTTGGTATACACCAATATGGGAACGCAGTCTCTAGTCAAGAATTCTGAAAGGATAGTAAAGTTAATACTTTTCCTTACCATGATACAGGCTCTGGGTGCTGGATCTCTCCGATCCCAGATTACCTTTGAGTCGGCTGTGAACAGGCCCTTAATGCCATTGTTCACCCACGGCTCCTGTACCAGGGCCAGCCCAAGGTGTTTGTTTGTGAACATCCTTGCTAAGACCGCCGAGGCTGCCTTGGCCCGGTGGATGTTTACCTGGGCCAGCCCTGTGTTGATGCCCTTCGGCATCTACTTCTGGGGAGGCTCCAGCTGACACGGTGAATGGGGCCTGGAGCTGCCCCCGTCACCGCTGCTCGTCATAAAGACGTCAGCTACAGCTGCATCCTGCAGCTCCTCCGCCAGCTCCTGCGAGGACATGGGGATGTCTTCCTCCCCCAGAATCTCCTCCTGGCAGAGCGTCACATCTGCCAGTTCTTCGTCCTCTGCGAGGTCCTCCGACGGGTCGGTGGGCTGCGCGGTTGGACTTCTCTGCTCCGGGGCAGGAGTGTCTGATGTGGCGATGTTACCCACTAAGACATCCTCTTTGCCCGTTGGAGCAGGTTGGGGTTTTGCTCCAGTCTTCTTTTTTAGTCCACTTACGGGGATAGTCCCGTAGCGGAAGAAGACCTGGTACCCCTTCTCCACAATTATATCCCTGGATAGCTCGTCTATCCCGATCACCAGGAGGGCTCCTCCACCCTCGTTCCTCCTGGAGATCACCTTCCAGGTGTCGGTCTCGATCCTGTTCTGGTTCCTCAGCAGAACCAACAGGGATTCGGTGGACCGATCTACACTCCTGGGGCAGAACAGCGTGATGCAGTGGGGCGACGGTATGTCATCTTCCACCTTGCACTCAAGGGGCACGCCCTTCCACGATTGTAGCCTCGATGTCGCGGTCCTCAGCCAGGCGGCTGAGGCCTCACCGGAGCATTCAATTACCAGGAATCCAACCCGGAAGTGAATACCCGTGAATGAGGGCGCAATATCTCCACCAGACGCAATAACTTCGTCTATGATGGCCTCTTCCAACACAGACAAATCTCCGTGACTGAGCATGACCCGTGGGAAATCCACGGGCAACACGGCCACCCTAACCTTTTTTGCCATGTCTGTATATGACAGGCGAGGCTCGGTGGGTGTCGGCGAGCTGGGCTTCGTGGCCGCTGCACGCGACGTGCTTGGGCGCAGGTCTAGATCCCCTGCCCCATTTTTGCTCAGCACCTTTGCGTTTGCCGAGCTGCGGGTAGCGCCCACAACCTCCGGGCACATCCTCTTGGGGGTGGCCACCGGTGGTGTGAGGTTGCTGCTACGCCTCTTCAAGGCGGGCGCAGGTGCTGCAGCCTCCTCCCTGGGCTCTTTGGCCTTTTCAGGGCTTCATCAGTCCCTGCTGGAGGTACCGAAGGTACCATTTGACCTTTGAACCGCAGAGATTCCTCCGGTTCGGGTCGTCCAGTCCACCGGGTTGATCCCTAGGTGGCAGGAACTCTCCCTTCCTCTTTGGGCGCTGAGCGCCTTGCCTCGCGGCTTTCGGTGCTGGGCGCGGTGGTCTGGGTGTACCAGCCATCGGTCCCCCATGCCTCACAGCCGGAGATTCTTGTGCCTGCGGCACTCTCCTAATAGTTGCTGGAGCAGCACGGTGTGGAGGATGGTCTACCACACGAGAGGGTCGTTCCCCATCAGGGGCCTGACCCTCTAATTGTCTTGCGACCTGCTCCGCAGGGAGATCCTGCGGTATTTTAATAATTTTTACTTTTTTCATGGAGTCCCACGAGCTGCGGAGAAGTATGTGTCCGCCCGGGCAGAGATCCGCGATACCCGGGTAAGGCTAATTTAGAACAGGCGGTCGCCATTTGCCTGAGCTCACCGTTAACGACTCGGCTAGTTCTTAATCCGGGCCCCCAGCCTAGCTGACTCTCGGCACGGTTCGAGTGACGCCTTAGTCCAGCCCGGAGTGAGATGAGGGGATAGGATGGGGTAGGTGAGTATGTGGGGAGGAAGGGGTTGTGTGAGGCTATACTTTGGAAGGCGGCAACACAAGCGCCTTGTCGGTACGATCGACATTATCGCACCCGCTGTTTGTCCGGGACTGCTTATTTACGAGGAATCTCGAGTTATTCGCAGCTAACCTCCCTGGGGGGAGGCCGTTCGCTATCCGCAACCCGCGACCCGCCTGGTGGCCTCAGCTCAGCCCCTTCCGAACCATCCCACAAGTTCTTAGACCAGGACATTAAGGCATATCCTTCAGAAAAATCGAAAATATATTAAAAACATGAAATAGGGTCAGACTTTAAATGGCCATATCTTCGTCACAAATTGTCAAATTTCATATATTAAGATACGTTTAGAATTGGGTTATACTTTCTGAAACAAAACTGCATTAAACATTTTTTGACTTCAGACTAATTTAAAAAATACATTAAGGGATATCCTTCAGAAAAATCTTAAATATATTAAAAAACATGAACTAGGATCAGACTTTAAATGGCCATATCTTCGTCAAAAATTGTCAAATTTCATATATTAAGATACGTTTAGAATTGGGTTATACTTTCTGAAACAGAGCTGCATTAAAAATTTTTTGACTTCAGACAAATCTAAAAAAGATATAAGGGATATCCTTCGATAAATCAAAAATATATTAAAATACATAAAATAGGGTCAGACCTTAAATGTAATAATATTGTGTAACCTACATACATACATATATATACATCACGAGCATCAGAATGTTTATTTTTCCAATATTTTGCAGTTGTTTGGTTGAAAGTGCTTTAAATTGTCAGCAAATGATAAAAATGGCGGCAGAAATGTATATTGCGCACTTAACAATTTTTGCAATTTGTTTCTGTTTGTTTTGGTCGGCTATGCCTGAAAATGCCAGAAATGATATTTTGCAACATACCTACATACATACATATATATACATCACCAGCACCAGAATGTTTATTTTTCCAATTGTCTGCAAATGATAAAAATGGCGGCAGAAATGTATATTGCGCACTTAACAATTTTTGCAATTTGTTTCTGTTTGTTTTGATCGGCTATGCCTGAAAACGCCAGAAATGATATTTTGCAACACACATACATACATATATATATACATCACCAGCACCAGAATGTTTATTTTTCCAATTGTCTGCAAATGATAAAAATGGCGGCAGAAATTTATATTGCGCACTTAACAATTTTTGCAATTTGTTTCTGTTTGTTTTGATCGGATATGCCTGAAAACGCCAGAAATGATATTTTGCAACACACATACATACATATATATATACATCACCAGCACCAGAATGTTTATTTTTCCAATTGTCTGCAAATGATAAAAATGGCGGCAGAAATGTATTTTGCGCACTTAACAATTTTTGCAATTTGTTTCTGTTTGTTTTGATCGGCTATGCCTGAAAACGCCAGAAATGATATTTTGCAACACACATACATACATATATATATACATCACCAGCACCAGAATGTTTATTTTTCCAATTGTCTGCAAATGATAAAAATGGCGGCAGAAATGTATTTTGCCGACTTAACAATTTTTGCAATTTGCTTCTGTTTGTTTTGATCGGCTATGCCTGAAAACGCCAGAAATGATATTTTGCAACACACATACATACATATATATATACATCACCAGCACCAGAATGTTTATTTTTCCAATTGTCTGCAAATGATAAAAATGGCGGCAGAAATGTATATTGCGCACTTAACAATTTTTGCAATTTGCTTCTGTTTGTTTTGATTGGCTATGCCTGAAAACGCCAGAAATGTATATTTTGCAACACACATACATACATATATATATACATCACCAGCACCAGAATGTTTATTTTTCCAATTGTCTGCAAATGATAAAAATGGCGGCAGAAATGTATTTGCCGACCTAACAATTTTTGCAATTTGCTTCTGTTTGTTTTGATTGGCTATGCCTGAAAACGCCAGAAATGATATTTTGCAACACACATACATACATATATATATACATCACCAGCACCAGAATGTTTATTTTTCCAATTTTCTGCAAATGATAAAAATGGCGGCAGAAATGTATATTGCGCACTTAACAATTTTTGCAATTTGCTTCTGTTTGTTTTGATTGGCTATGCCTGAAAACGCCAGAAATGATATTTTGCAACACACATACATACATATATATATACATCACCAGCACCAGAATGTTTATTTTTCCAATTGTCTGCAAATGATAAAAATGGCGGCAGAAATGTATTTTGCCGACCTAACAATTTTTGCAATTTGCTTCTGTTTGTTTTGATTGGCTATGCCTGAAAACGCCAGAAATGATATTTTGCAACACACATACATACATATATATATACATCACCAGCACCAGAATGTTTATTTTTCCAATTGTCTGCAAATGATAAAAATGGCGGCAGAAATGTATTTTGCCGACCTAACAATTTTTGCAATTTGCTTCTGTTTGTTTTGATTGGCTATGCCTGAAAACGCCAGAAATGATATTTTGCAACACACATACATACATATATATATACATCACCAGCACCAGAATGTTTATTTTTCCAATTGTCTGCAAATGATAAAAATGGCGGCAGAAATGTATATTGCGCACTTAACAATTTTTGCAATTTGCTTCTGTTTGTTTTGATTGGCTATGCCTGAAAACGCCAGAAATGATATTTTGCAACACACATACATACATATATATATACATCACCAGCACCAGAATGTTTATTTTTCCAATTGTCTGCAAATGATAAAAATGGCGGCAGAAATGTATTTTGCCGACCTAACAATTTTTGCAATTTGCTTCTGTTTGTTTTGATTGGCTATGCCTGAAAACGCCAGAAATGATATTTTGCAACACACATACATACATATATATATACATCACCAGCACCAGAATGTTTATTTTTCCAATTGTCTGCAAATGATAAAAATGGCGGCAGAAATGTATTTTGCCGACCTAACAATTTTTGCAATTTGCTTCTGTTTGTTTTGATTGGCTATGCCTGAAAACGCCAGAAATGATATTTTGCAACACACATACATACATATATATATACATCACCAGCACCAGAATGTTTATTTTTCCAATTGTCTGCAAATGATAAAAATGGCGGCAGAAATGTATTTTGCCGACCTAACAATTTTTGCAATTTGCTTCTGTTTGTTTTGATTGGCTATGCCTGAAAACGCCAGAAATGATATTTTGCAACACACATACATACATATATATATACATCACCAGCACCAGAATGTTTATTTTTCCAATTGTCTGCAAATGATAAAAATGGCGGCAGAAATGTATTTTGCCGACCTAACAATTTTTGCAATTTGCTTCTGTTTGTTTTGATTGGCTATGCCTGAAAACGCCAGAAATTATATTTTGCAACACACATACATACATATATATATACATCACCAGCACCAGAATGTTTATTTTTCCAATTGTCTGCAAATGATAAAAATGGCGGCAGAAATGTATATTTGCCGACCTAACAATTTTTGCAATTTGCTTCTGTTTGTTTTGATTGGCTATGCCTGAAAACGCCAGAAATGATATTTTGCAACACACATACATACATATATATATACATCACCAGCACCAGAATGTTTATTTTTCCAATTGTCTGCAAATGATAAAAATGGCGGCAGAAATGTTGTTTGCGCTATCAGCTTTTTGATAGCTTTATGTTCCAATTAATAACACGAAGTTATTTTCACGTTATAAACTTTATTAGAAGACTATAAGCCCAAATGCTTAGTCTTTTCAACAACGAGATTGTTTATTAAAGGTTTGAAGCCAATTGCTAAACATTCTATCAACACTTTGCTTATTAAAGGTTTGAAGCCAATTGCTAAACCTTTTCACAAGAGTAACTTACGATCGGTTACCGAAAATGAAGGTTTGAAGCCACCGCTAAACCTTCTCAACAACGAGAATAACTATAAATCAATCGATAAGCTAGAGCTATGCGAAACAACTGATTAGCTGCAGCAGCCGGCCGATCAGCGCACGCACTTTATCGAGAGAGACAGAGCGCTGCACAAAGAGAGCGCTGTACAATGAGAGCGCTGCTAACTTCGGATGCTGCAGCTCAAACTGCATTTAACATAATGTGGATATGTACTTAAGACTAACAATAAGCTATATATATTAAGCCACGCAGGGCTCCAAATTCAAGCATATTAACAACTCATAATCAATTATGGTGTTTTGCTGCTGCTGCTGCCAACAAATGTATTTTGCCGACCTAACAATTTTTGCAATTTGCTTCAGTTTGTTTTGATTGGCTATGCCTGAAAACGCCAGAAATGATATTTTGCAACACACATACATACATATATATATACATCACCAGCACCAGAATGTTTATTTTTCCAATTGTCTGCAAATGATAAAAATGGCGGCAGAAATGTATATTTAGCACTTAACAATTTTTGCAATTTGCTTCAGTTTGTTTTGATTGGCTATGCCTGAAAACGCCAGAAATGATATTTTGCAACACACATACATACATATATATAATACATCACCAGCACCAGAATGTTTATTTTTCCAATTGTCTGCAAATGATAAAAATGGCGGCAGAAATGTTGTTTGCGCTATCAGCTTTTTGATAGCTTTATGTTCCAATTAATAACACGAAGTTATTTTCACGTTATAAACTTTATTAGAAGACTATAAGCCCAAATGCTTAGTCTTTTCAACAACGAGATTGTTTATTAAAGGTTTGAAGACAATTGCTAAACATTCTATCAACACTTTGCTTAATAAAGGTTTGAAGCCAATTGCTAAACCTTTTCACAAGAGTAACTTACGATCGGTTACCGAAAATGAAGGTTTGAAGCCACCGCTAAACCTTCTCAACAACGAGAATAACTATAAATCAATCGATAAGCTAGAGCTATGCGAAACAACTGATTAGCTGCAGCAGCCGGCCGATCAGCGCACGCACTTTATCGAGAGAGACAGAGCGCTGCACAAAGAGAGCGCTGTACAATGAGAGCGCTGCTAACTTCGGATGCTGCAGCTCAAACTGCATTTAACATAATGTGGATATGTACTTAAGACTAACAATAAGCTATATATATTAAGCCACGCAGGGCTCCAAATTCAAGCATATTAACAACTCATAATCAATTATGGTGTTTTGCTGCTGCTGCTGCCAACAAATGTATTTTGCCGACCTAACAATTTTTGCAATTTGCTTCAGTTTGTTTTGATTGGCTATGCCTGAAAACGCCAGAAATGATATTTTGCAACACACATACATACATATATATATACATCACCAGCACCAGAATGTTTATTTTTCCAATTGTCTGCAAATGATAAAAATGGCGGCAGAAATGTATATTTAGCACTTAACAATTTTTGCAATTTGCTTCAGTTTGTTTTGATTGGCTATGCCTGAAAACGCCAGAAATGATATTTTGCAACACACATACATACATATATATATACATCACCAGCACCAGAATGTTTATTTTTCCAATTGTCTGCAAATGATAAAAATGGCGGCAGAAATGTATATTTAGCACTTAACAATTTTTGCAATTTGCTTCAGTTTGTTTTGATTGGCTATGCCTGAAAACGCCAGAAATGATATTTTGCAACACACATACATACATATATATATACATCACCAGCACCAGAATGTTTATTTTTCCAATTTTCTGCAAATGATAAAAATGGCGGCAGAAATGTTGTTTGCGCTATCAGCTTTTTGATAGCTTTATGTTCCAATTAATAACACGAAGTTATTTTCACGTTATAAACTTTATTAGAAGACTATAAGCCCAAATGCTTAGTCTTTTCCACAACGAGATTGTTTATTAAAGGTTTGAAGCCAATTGCTAAACCTTCTATCAACACTTTGCTTATTAAAGGTTTGAAGCCAATTGCTAAACCTTTTCACAAGAGTAACTTACGATCGGTTACCGAAAATGAAGGTTTGAAGCCACCGCTAAACCTTCTCAACAACGAGAATAACTATAAAACGATCGATAAGCTAGAGCTATGCGAAACAACTGATTAGCTGCAGCAGCCGGCCGATCAGCGCACGCACTTTATCGAGAGAGAGAGAGCGCTGCACAAAGAGAGCGCTGTACAATGAGAGCGCTGCTAACTTCGGATGCTGCAGCTCAAACTGCATTTAACATAATGTGGATATGTACTTAAGACTAACAATAAGCTATATATATTAAGCCACGCAGGGCTCCAAATTCAAGCATATTAACAACTCATAATCAATTAAAGTGCTTTGCTGCTGCTGCTGCCAACATACTCCCCCCGTTGAAAGACTCCCTTTCAACAGAATCCTGAACAGGCAGCAAGCACCTCTTGTTGACAGCTCTTCTGATAAGTTCGCCTTTTGTAGTCTTCAAATGAGCCACTTGCGCAACGCCACCTCTGTTTGGAATTGCCGCAAGCTCTCTAAATCGTGGCCAAATCATAGGAAGCGGATTCTCGTCCTTGTCGAGGACTAAATCATCCACCTGAAGAGATCGAGTCGGAGATCTCCATCTAGTACGCCGTTGCAAGAGTGCAAGACACTCCTCTCGCCAACGAAACCCAAAGAAATTATGTACGCGGATGACTCGCTGCAAATCATCAAAAGGGTTGCAGTCCATCCTCGTTAGGTCCGGTTCCAGAATTATTGCCGGAGTCAGCACATCGAGATGCTGAATACGCCAGAAATGATATTTTGCAACACACATACATACATATATACATACATCACCAGCACCAGAATGTTTATTTTTCCAATTGTCTGCAAATGATAAAAAGGGCGGCAGAAATGTATATTTAGCACTTAACAATTTTTGCAATTTGCTTCAGTTTGTTTTGATTGGCTATGCCTGAAAACGCCAGAAATGATATTTTGCAACACACATACATACATATATATATACATCACCAGCACCAGAATGTTTATTTTTCCAATTGTCTGCAAATGATAAAAATGGCGGCAGAAATGTTGTTTGCGCTATCAGCTTTTTGATAGCTTTATGTTCCAATTAATAACACGAAGTTATTTTCACGTTATAAACTTTATTAGAAGAATATAAGCCCAAATGCTTAGTCTTTTCAACAACGAGATTGTTTATTAAAGGTTTGAAGACAATTGCTAAACATTCTATCAACACTTTGCTTAATAAAGGTTTGAAGCCAATTGCTAAACCTTTTCACAAGAGTAACTTACGATCGGTTACCGAAAATGAAGGTTTGAAGCCACCGCTAAACCTTCTCAACAACGAGAATAACTATAAATCAATCGATAAGCTAGAGCTATGCGAAACAACTGATTAGCTGCAGCAGCCGGCCGATCAGCGCACGCACTTTATCGAGAGAGACAGAGCGCTGCACAAAGAGAGCGCTGTACAATGAGAGCGCTGCTAACTTCGGATGCTGCAGCTCAAACTGCATTTAACATAATGTGGATATGTACTTAAGACTAACAATAAGCTATATATATTAAGCCACGCAGGGCTCCAAATTCAAGCATATTAACAACTCATAATCAATTATGGTGTTTTGCTGCTGCTGCTGCCAACAAATGTATTTTGCCGACCTAACAATTTTTGCAATTTGCTTCAGTTTGTTTTGATTGGCTATGCCTGAAAACGACAGAAATGATATTTTGCAACACACATACATACATATATATATACATCACCAGCACCAGAATGTTTATTTTTCCAATTGTCTGCAAATGATAAAAATGGCGGCAGAAATGTATATTTAGCACTTAACAATTTTTGCAATTTGCTTCAGTTTGTTTTGATTGGCTATGCCTGAAAACGCCAGAAATGATATTTTGCAACACACATACATACATATATATATACATCACCAGCACCAGAATGTTTATTTTTCCAATTTTCTGCAAATGATAAAAATGGCGGCAGAAATGTATATTGCGCACTTAACAATTTTTGCAATTTGCTTCAGTTTGTTTTGATTGGCTATGCCTGAAAACGCCAGAAATGATATTTTGCAACACACATACATACATATATATATACATCACCAGCACCAGAATGTTTATTTTTCCAATTGTCTGCAAATGATAAAAATGGCGGCAGAAATGTATTTTGCCGACCTAACAATTTTTGCAATTTGCTTCTGTTTGTTTTGATTGGCTATGCCTGAAAACGCCAGAAATGATATTTTGCAAAACACATACATACATATATATATACATCACCAGCACCAGAATGTTTATTTTTCCAATTGTCTGCAAATGATAAAAATGGCGGCAGAAATGTATTTTGCGACCTAACAATTTTTGCAATTTGCTTCTGTTTGTTTTGATTGGCTATGCCTGAAAACGCCAGAAATGATATTTTGCAACACACATACATACATATATATATACATCACCAGCACCAGAATGTTTATTTTTCCAATTGTCTGCAAATGATAAAAATGGCGGCAGAAATGTATATTGCGCACTTAACAATTTTTGCAATTTGCTTCTGTTTGTTTTGATTGGCTATGCCTGAAAACGCCAGAAATGATATTTTGCAACACACATACATACATATATATGTACATCACCAGCACCAGAATGTTTATTTTTCCAATTGTCTGCAAATGATAAAAATGGCGGCAGAAATGTATATTGCGCACTTAACAATTTTTGCAATTTTCTTCAGTTTGTTTTGATTGGCTATGCCTGAAAACGCCAGAAATGATATTTTGCAACACACATACATACATATATATATACATCACCAGCACCAGAATGTTTATTTTTCCAATTGTCTGCAAATGATAAAAATGGCGGCAGAAATGTATGTTTGCCGACCTAACAACTTTTTGCAATTTGCTTCTGTTTGTTTTGATTGGCTATGCCTGAAAACGCCAGAAATGATATTTTGCAACACACATACATACATATATATATACATCACCAGC
Organism: Drosophila planitibia; assembly: GCA_035043785.1. Taxonomy (NCBI): domain Eukaryota; kingdom Metazoa; phylum Arthropoda; class Insecta; order Diptera; family Drosophilidae; genus Drosophila; species Drosophila planitibia. The sequence goes on along the minus strand of JAWNMS010000021.1, from coordinate 18,099 downwards.
ACCAGAATGTTTATTTTTCCAATTGTCTGCAAATGATAAAAATGGCGGCAGAAATGTATATTTAGCACTTAACAATTTTTGCAATTTGCTTCAGTTTGTTTTGATTGGCTATGCCTGAAAACGCCAGAAATGATATTTTGCAACACACATACATACATATATATATACATCACCAGCACCAGAATGTTTACTCGGCCGATCAGCGCACGCACTTTATCGAGAGAGACAGAGCGCTGCACAAAGAGAGCGCTGTACAATGAGAGCGCTGCTAACTTCGGATGCTGCAGCTCAAACTGCATTTAACATAATGTGGATATGTACTTAAGACTAACAATAAGCTATATATATTAAGCCACGCAGGGCTCCAAATTCAAGCATATTAACAACTCATAATCAATTATGGTGTTTTGCTGCTGCTGCTGCCAACAAATGTATTTTGCCGACCTAACAATTTTTGCAATTTGCTTCAGTTTGTTTTGATTGGCTATGCCTGAAAACGACAGAAATGATATTTTGCAACACACATACATACATATATATATACATCACCAGCACCAGAATGTTTATTTTTCCAATTGTCTGCAAATGATAAAAATGGCGGCAGAAATGTATATTTAGCACTTAACAATTTTTGCAATTTGCTTCAGTTTGTTTTGATTGGCTATGCCTGAAAACGCCAAGAAATGATATTTTGCAACACACATACATACATATATATATACATCACCAGCACCAGAATGTTTATTTTTCCAATTGTCTGCAAATGATAAAAATGGCGGCAGAAATGTATATTTAGCCGACTTAACAATTTTTGCAATTTGCTTCAGTTTGTTTTGATTGGCTATGCCTGAAAACGCCAGAAATGATATTTTGCAACACACATACATACATATATATATACATCACCAGCACCAGAATGTTTATTTTTCCAATTGTCTGCAAATGATAAAAATGGCGGCAGAAATGTATATTTGCCGACCTAACAATTTTTGCAATTTGCTTCTGTTTGTTTTGATTGGCTATGCCTGAAAACGCCAGAAATGATATTTTGCAACACACATACATACATATATATATACATCACCAGCACCAGAATGTTTATTTTTCCAATTGTCTGCAAATGATAAAAATGGCGGCAGAAATGTATATTTGCCGCACTTAACAATTTTTGCAATTTGCTTCTGTTTGTTAATTGATCGGCTATGCCTGAAAACGAAGCTCAGAAATGCTATATCTTTGCAACAACGATACATACTATATATATATACAGGCATCGAAGCACCAGATTGCTATACATTCTACCAATCAGCTCTGCAATTATGATAAAAATGGCGTGCAGCAAATGTAGATCTTTGTCACTTAAGAGTTCTTGCAATTTCGGTTGCTGTTAGTTTAAATTGGCTATGTCTGAACTAACGCCAGAAATGATATCTTGCAACACACATACAATAACTATATATATACAGTCACCAGCACCAGAATGTCTATGCTATTAACAACTGATCATGCAAATGATAAGCAGCTGGCGGTCAGCAAATGTATTTTGCCGACCTAACAATTTTTGCAATTTGCTTCAGTTTGTTTTGATTGGCTATGCCTGAAAACGCACAGAAATGATATTTTGCAACACACATACATACATATATATATACATCACCAGCACCAGAATGTTTATTTTTCCAATTGTCTGCAAATGATAAAAATGGCGGCAGAAATGTATTTTGCCGACCTAACAATTTTTGCAATTTGCTTCAGTTTGTTTTGATTGGCTATGCCTGAAAACGCCAGAAATGATATTTTGCAACACACATACATACATATATATATACATCACCAGCACCAGAATGTTTATTTTTCCAATTGTCTGCAAATGATAAAAATGGCGGCAGAAATGTATTTTGCCGACCTAACAATTTTTGCAATTTGCTTCTGTTTGTTTTGATTGGCTATGCCTGAAAACGCCAGAAATGATATTTTGCAACACACATACATACATATATATATACATCACCAGCACCAGAATGTTTATTTTTCCAATTGTCTGCAAATGATAAAAATGGCGGCAGAAATGTATATTTGCGCGACTTAACAATTTTTGCAATTTGCTTCTGTTTGTTTTGATTGGCTATGCCTGAAAACGCCAGAAATGATATTTTGCAACACACATACATACATATATATATACATCACCAGCACCAGAATGTTTATTTTTCCAATTGTCTGCAAATGATAAAAATGGCGGCAGAAATGTATTTTGCCGACCTAACAATTTTTGCAATTTGCTTCTGTTTGTTTTGATTGGCTATGCCTGAAAACGCCAGAAATGATATTTTGCAACACACATACATACATATATATATACATCACCAGCACCAGAATGTTTATTTTTCCAATTGTCTGCAAATGATAAAAATGGCGGCAGAAATGTATATTTGCCGACCTAACAATTTTTGCAATTTGCTTCTGTTTGTTTTGATTGGCTATGCCTGAAAACGCCAGAAATGATATTTTGCAACACACATACATACATATATATATACATCACCAGCACCAGAATGTTTATTTTTCCAATTGTCTGCAAATGATAAAAATGGCGGCAGAAATGTATTTTGCCGACCTAACAATTTTTGCAATTTTTTTCTGTTTGTTTTGATCGGATATGCCTGAAAACGCCAGCAATTATTTTTTGCAACACACAACATACATATATATATACATCACCAGCACCAGAATGTTTATTTTTCCAATTGTCTGCAAATGATAAAAATGGCGGCAGAAATGTATATTGCGCACTTAACAATTTTTGCAATTTGCTTCTGTTTGTTTTGATTGGCTATGCCTGAAAACGCCAGAAATGATATTTTGCAACACACATACATACATATATATATACATCACCAGCACCAGAATGTTTATTTTTCCAATTGTCTGCAAATGATAAAAATGGCGGCAGAAATGTATTTTGCCGACCTAACAATTTTTGCAATTTGCTTCTGTTTGTTTTGATTGGCTATGCCTGAAAACGCCAGAAATGATATTTTGCAACACACATACATACATATATATATACATCACCAGCACCAGAATGTTTATTTTTCCAATTGTCTGCAAATGATAAAAATGGCGGCAGAAATGTATTTTGCCGACTTAACAATTTTTGCAATTTGCTTCTGTTTGTTTTGATTGGCTATGCCTGAAAACGCCAGAAATGATATTTTGCAACACACATACATACATATATATATACATCACCAGCACCAGAATGTTTATTTTTCCAATTGTCTGCAAATGATAAAAATGGCGGCAGAAATGTATTTTGCGCGACCTAACAATTTTTGCAATTTGCTTCTGTTTGTTTTGATTGGCTATGCCTGAAAACGCCAGAAATTATATTTTGCAACACACATACATACATATATATATACATCACCAGCACCAGAATGTTTATTTTTCCAATTGTCTGCAAATGATAAAAATGGCGGCAGAAATGTATATTGCGCACTTAACAATTTTTGCAATTTGCTTCTGTTTGTTTTGATTGGCTATGCCTGAAAACGCCAGAAATGATATTTTGCAACACACATACATACATATATATATACATCACCAGCACCAGAATGTTTATTTTTCCAATTGTCTGCAAATGATAAAAATGGCGGCAGAAATGTATTTTGCCGACCTAACAATTTTTGCAATTTGCTTCTGTTTGTTTTGATTGGATATGCCTGAAAACGCCAGAAATGTATATTTTGCAACACACATAGCATACATATATATATACATCACCAGCACCAGAATGTTTATTTTTCCAATTGTCTGCAAATGATAAAAATGGCGGCAGCAAATGTATTTTGCCGACCTAACAATTTTTGCAATTTGCTTCTGTTTGTTTTGATTGGCTATGCCTGAAAACGCCAGAAATGATATTTTGCAACACACATACATACATATATATATACATCACCAGCACCAGAATGTTTATTTTTCCAATTGTCTGCAAATGATAAAAATGGCGGCAGAAATGTATATTGCGCACTTAACAATTTTTGCAATTTGCTTCTGTTTGTTTTGATTGGCTATGCCTGAAAACGCCAGAAATGATATTTTGCAACACACATACATACATATATATATACATCACCAGCACCAGAATGTTTATTTTTCCAATTGTCTGCAAATGATAAAAATGGCGGCAGAAATGTATTTTGCCGACCTAACAATTTTTGCAATTTGCTTCTGTTTGTTTTGATTGGCTATGCCTGAAAACGCCAGAAATGATATTTTGCAACACACATACATACATATATATATACATCACCAGCACCAGAATGTTTATTTTTCCAATTGTCTGCAAATGATAAAAATGGCGGCAGAAATGTATTTTGCCGACCTAACAATTTTTGCAATTTGCTTCTGTTTGTTTTGATTGGCTATGCCTGAAAACGCCAGAAATGATATTTTGCAACACACATACATACATATATATATACATCACCAGCACCAGAATGTTTATTTTTCCAATTGTCTGCAAATGATAAAAATGGCGGCAGAAATGTATATTTGCGCACTTAACAATTTTTGCAATTTGCTTCTGTTTGTTTTGATTGGCTATGCCTGAAAACGCCAGAAATTATATTTTGCAACACACATACATACATATATATATACATCACCAGCACCAGAATGTTTATTTTTCCAATTGTCTGCAAATGATAAAAATGGCGGCAGAAATGTATATTGCGCGACCTAACAATTTTTGCAATTTGCTTCTGTTTGTTTTGATTGGCTATGCCTGAAAACGCCAGAAATGATATTTTGCAACACACATACATACATATATATATACATCACCAGCACCAGAATGTTTATTTTTCCAATTGTCTGCAAATGATAAAAATGGCGGCAGAAATGTATTTTGCCGACCTAACAATTTTTGCAATTTGCTTCTGTTTGTTTTGATTGGCTATGCCTGAAAACGCCAGAAATTATATTTTGCAACACACATACATACATATATATATACATCACCAGCACCAGAATGTTTATTTTTCCAATTGTCTGCAAATGATAAAAATGGCGGCAGAAATGTATTTTGCCGACCTAACAATTTTTGCAATTTGCTTCTGTTTGTTTTGATTGGCTATGCCTGAAAACGCCAGAAATGATATTTTGCAACACACATACATACATATATATATACATCACCAGCACCAGAATGTTTATTTTTCCAATTGTCTGCAAATGATAAAAATGGCGGCAGAAATGTATTTTGCCGACCTAACAATTTTTGCAATTTGCTTCTGTTTGTTTTGATTGGCTATGCCTGAAAACGCCAGAAATGATATTTTGCAACACACATACATACATATATATATACATCACCAGCACCAGAATGTTTATTTTTCCAATTGTCTGCAAATGATAAAAATGGCGGCAGAAATGTATTTTGCCGACCTAACAATTTTTGCAATTTGCTTCTGTTTGTTTTGATTGGCTATGCCTGAAAACGCCAGAAATTATATTTTGCAACACACGTACATACATATATATATACATCACCAGCAGCACCAGAATGTTTATTTTTCCAATTGTCTGCAAATGATAAAAATGGCGGCAGAAATGTATATTGCGCACTTAACAATTTTTGCAATTTGCTTCTGTTTGTTTTGATTGGCTATGCCTGAAAACGCCAGAAATAATATTTTGCAACACACATACATACATATATATATACATCACCAGCACCAGAATGTTTATTTTTCCAATTGTCTGCAAATGATAAAAATGGCGGCAGAAATGTATTTTGCCGACCTAACAATTTTTGCAATTTGCTTCTGTTTGTTTTGATTGGCTATGCCTGAAAACGCCAGAAATGATATTTTGCAAAACACATACATACATATATATATACAGCACCAGCACCAGAATGTTTATTTTTCCAATTGTCTGCAAATGATAAAAATGGCGGCAGAAATGTATTTTGCCGACCTAACAATTTTTGCAATTTTTTTCTGTTTGTTTTGATCGGATATGCCTGAAAACGCCAGCAATATATTTTTTAGCAACATACATATATATATATACATCACCAGCACCAGAATGTTTATTTTTCCAATTGTCTGCAAATGATAAAAATGGCGGCAGAAATGTATATTGCCGCACTTAACAATTTTTGCAATTTGCTTCTGTTTGTTTTGATTGGCTATGCCTGAAAACGCCAGAAATGATATTTTGCAACACACATACATACATATATATATACATCACCAGCACCAGAATGTTTATTTTTCCAATTGTCTGCAAATGATAAAAATGGCGGCAGAAATGTATTTTGCCGACCTAACAATTTTTGCAATTTGCTTCTGTTTGTTTTGATTGGCTATGCCTGAAAACGCCAGAAATGATATTTTGCAACACACATACATACATATATATATACATCACCAGCACCAGAATGTTTATTTTTCCAATTGTCTGCAAATGATAAAAATGGCGGCAGAAATGTATTTTGCCGACCTAACAATTTTTGCAATTTGCTTCTGTTTGTTTTGATTGGCTATGCCTGAAAACGCCAGAAATGATATTTTGCAACACACATACATACATATATATATACAGCACCAGCACCAGAATGTTTATTTTTCCAATTGTCTGCAAATGATAAAAATGGCGGCAGAAATGTATTTTGCCGACCTAACAATTTTTGCAATTTGCTTCTGTTTGTTTTGATTGGCTATGCCTGAAAACGCCAGAAATTATATTTTGCAACACACATACATACATATATATATCATCACCAGCACCAGAATGTTTATTTTTCCAATTGTCTGCAAATGATAAAAATGGCGGCAGAAATGTATTTTGCCGACCTAACAATTTTTGCAATTTGTTTCTGTTTGTTTTGATCGGATATGCCTGAAAACGCCAGAAATTATTTTTTGCAACACACATACATACATATATATATACATCACCAGCACCAGCATGTTTATTTTTCCAATTGTCTGCAAATGATAAAAATGGCGGCAGAAATGTATTTTGCCGACCTAACAATTTTTGCAATTTGCTTCTGTTTGTTTTGATTGGCTATGCCTGAAAACGCCAGAAATGATATTTTGCAACACACATACATACATATATATATACATCACCAGCACCAGAATGTTTATTTTTCCAATTGTCTGCAAATGATAAAAATGGCGGCAGAAATGTATTTTGCCGACCTAACAATTTTTGCAATTTGCTTCTGTTTGTTTTGATTGGCTATGCCTGAAAACGCCAGAAATGATATTTTGCAACACACATACATACATATATATATACATCACCAGCACCAGAATGTTTATTTTTCCAATTGTCTGCAAATGATAAAAATGGCGGCAGAAATGTATTTTGCCGACCTAACAATTTTTGCAATTTGCTTCTGTTTGTTTTGATTGGCTATGCCTGAAAACGCCAGAAATGATATTTTGCAACACACATACATACTATATATATATACATCACCAGCACCAGAATGTTTATTTTTCCAATTGTCTGCAAATGATCAAAATGGCGGCAGAAATGTATTTTGCCGACCTAACAATTTTTGCAATTTGCTTCTGTTTGTTTTGATCGGCATATGCCTGAAAACGCCAGCAATTATATTTTGCAACACACATACATACTATATATAACATCACCAGCACCAGAATGTTTATTTTTCCAATTGTCTGCAAATGATAAAAATGGCGGCAGAAATGTATATTGCCGCACTTAACAATTGTTGCAATTTGCTTCTGTTTGTTTTGATCGGCTATGCCTGAAAACGCCAGAAATGATATTTTGCAACACACATACATACATATATATATACATCACCAGCACCAGAATGTTTATTTTTCCAATTGTCTGCAAATGATAAAAATGGCGGCAGAAATGTATTTTGCCGACCTAACAATTTTTGCAATTTGCTTCTGTTTGTTTTGATTGGCTATGCCTGAAAACGCCAGAAATTATATTTTGCAACACACGTACATACATATATATATACATCACCAGCACCAGAATGTTTATTTTTCCAATTGTCTGCAAATGATAAAAATGGCGGCAGAAATGTATTTTGCCGACCTAACAATTTTTGCAATTTGCTTCTGTTTGTTTTGATTGGCTATGCCTGAAAACGCCAGAAATGATATTTTGCAACACACATACATACATATATATATACATCACCAGCACCAGAATGTTTATTTTTCCAATTGTCTGCAAATGATAAAAATGGCGGCAGAAATGTATTTTGCCGACCTAACAATTTTTGCAATTTGCTTCTGTTTGTTTTGATTGGCTATGCCTGAAAACGCCAGAAATGATATTTTGCAAAACACATACATACATATATATATACAGCACCAGCACCAGAATGTTTATTTTTCCAATTTTCTGCAAATGATAAAAATGGCGGCATGAAATGTATTTTGCCGACCTAACAATTTTTGCAATTTTTTTCTGTTTGTTTTGATCGGATATGCCTGAAAACGCCAGAAATTATTTTGCAACATGCATACATACATATATATATACATCACCAGCACCAGAATGTTTATTTTTCCAATTGTCTGCAAATGATAAAAATGGCGGCAGAAATGTATATTGCCGCACTTAACAATTTTTGCAATTTGCTTCTGTTTGTTTTGATTGGCTATGCCTGAAAACGCCAGAAATGATATTTTGCAAAACACATACATACATATATATATACAGCACCAGCACCAGAATGTTTATTTTTCCAATTGTCTGCAAATGATAAAAATGGCGGCAGAAATGTATTTTGCCGACCTAACAATTTTTGCAATTTGCTTCTGTTTGTTTTGATTGGCTATGCCTGAAAACGCCAGAAATGATATTTTGCAAAACACATACATACATATATATATACAGCACCAGCACCAGAATGTTTATTTTTCCAATTGTCTGCAAATGATAAAAATGGCGGCAGAAATGTATTTTGCCGACCTAACAATTTTTGCAATTTGCTTCTGTTTGTTTTGATTGGCTATGCCTGAAAACGCCAGAAATGATATTTTGCAAACACACATACATACATATATATATACATCACCAGCACCAGAATGTTTATTTTTCCAATTGTCTGCAAATGATAAAAATGGCGGCAGAAATGTATTTTGCCGACCTAACAATTTTTGCAATTTTTTTCTGTTTGTTTTGATTGGCTATGCCTGAAAACGCCAGCAATTATTTTTTGCAACACAATACATACATATATATACATCACCAGCACCAGAATGTTTATTTTTCCAATTGTCTGCAAATGATAAAAATGGCGGCAGAAATGTATATTGCGCGACTTAACAATTTTTGCAATTTGCTTCTGTTTGTTTTGATTGGCTATGCCTGAAAACGCCAGAAATGATATTTTGCAACACACATACATACATATATATATATACATCACCAGCACCAGAATGTTTATTTTTCCAATTGTCTGCAAATGATAAAAATGGCGGCAGAAATGTATTTTGCCGACCTAACAATTTTTGCAATTTGTTTCTGTTTGTTTTGATTGGCTATGCCTGAAAACGCCAGAAATTATATTTTGCAACACACATACATACATATATATATACATCACCAGCACCAGAATGTTTATTTTTCCAATTGTCTGCAAATGATAAAAATGGCGGCAGAAATGTATTTTGCCGACCTAACAATTTTTGCAATTTGTTTCTGTTTGTTTTGATCGGATATGCCTGAAAACGCCAGCAATTATTTTTTGCAACATAGCATATTATATATACATCACCAGCACCAGCATGTTTATTTTTCCAATTGTCTGCAAATGATAAAAATGGCGGCAGAAATGTATTTTGCCGACCTAACAATTTTTGCAATCTGCTTCTGTTTGTTTTGATTGGCTATGCCTGAAAACGCCAGAAATGATATTTTGCAACACACATACATACATATATATATACAGCACCAGCACCAGAATGTTTATTTTTCCAATTGTCTGCAAATGATAAAAATGGCGGCAGAAATGTATTTTGCCGACCTAACAATTTTTGCAATTTGCTTCTGTTTGTTTTGATTGGCTATGCCTGAAAACGCCAGAAATGATATTTTGCAAAACACATACATACATATATATATACAGCACCAGCACCAGAATGTTTATTTTTCCAATTGTCTGCAAATGATAAAAATGGCGGCAGAAATGTATTTTGCCGACCTAACAATTTTTGCAATTTGCTTCTGTTTGTTTTGATTGGCTATGCCTGAAAACGCCAGAAATGATATTTTGCAACACACATACATACATATATATATACAGCACCAGCACCAGAATGTTTATTTTTCCAATTGTCTGCAAATGATAAAAATGGCGGCAGAAATGTATTTTGCCGACCTAACAATTTTTGCAATTTTTTTCTGTTTGTTTTGATCGGATATGCCTGAAAACGCCAGAAATGATATTTTGCAACACACATACATACATATATATATACATCACCAGCACCAGAATGTTTATTTTTCCAATTGTCTGCAAATGATAAAAATGGCGGCAGAAATGTATATTGCGCACTTAACAATTTTTGCAATTTGCTTCTGTTTGTTTTGATTGGCTATGCCTGAAAACGCCAGAAATGATATTTTGCAACACACATACATACATATATATATACATCACCAGCACCAGAATGTTTATTTTTCCAATTGTCTGCAAATGATAAAAATGGCGGCAGAAATGTATATTTGCCGACTTAACAATTTTTGCAATTTGCTTCTGTTTGTTTTGATTGGCTATGCCTGAAAACGCCAGAAATGATATTTTGCAACACACATACATACATATATATATACATCACCAGCACCAGAATGTTTATTTTTCCAATTGTCTGCAAATGATAAAAATGGCGGCAGAAATGTATTTTGCCGACCTAACAATTTTTGCAATTTGCTTCTGTTTGTTTTGATTGGCTATGCCTGAAAACGCCAGCAAATGATATTTTGCAACACACATACATACATATATATATACATCACCAGCACCAGAATGTTTATTTTTCCAATTGTCTGCAAATGATAAAAATGGCGGCAGAAATGTATTTTGCCGACCTAACAATTTTTGCAATTTGCTTCTGTTTGTTTTGATTGGCTATGCCTGAAAACGCCAGAAATGATATTTTGCAACACACATACATACATATATATATACATCACCAGCACCAGAATGTTTATTTTTCCAATTGTCTGCAAATGATAAAAATGGCGGCAGAAATGTATTTTGCCGACCTAACAATTTTTGCAATTTGCTTCTGTTTGTTTTGATTGGCTATGCCTGAAAACGCCAGAAATGATATTTTGCAAAACACATACATACATATATATATACAGCACCAGCACCAGAATGTTTATTTTTCCAATTGTCTGCAAATGATAAAAATGGCGGCAGAAATGTATTTTGCCGACCTAACAATTTTTGCAATTTTTTTCTGTTTGTTTTGATCGGATATGCCTGAAAACGCCAGCAATTATTTTTTGCAACATACATACATATATATATACATCACCAGCACCAGCATGTTTATTTTTCCAATTGTCTGCAAATGATAAAAATGGCGGCAGAAATGTATATTGCGCACTTAACAATTTTTGCAATTTGCTTCTGTTTGTTTTGATTGGCTATGCCTGAAAACGCCAGAAATGATATTTTGCAAAACACATACATACATATATATATACATCACCAGCACCAGAATGTTTATTTTTCCAATTGTCTGCAAATGATAAAAATGGCGGCAGAAATGTATTTTGCCGACCTAACAATTTTTGCAATTTGCTTCTGTTTGTTTTGATTGGCTATGCCTGAAAACGCCAGAAATGATATTTTGCAACACACATACATACATATATATATACAGCACCAGCACCAGAATGTTTATTTTTCCAATTGTCTGCAAATGATAAAAATGGCGGCAGAAATGTATTTTGCCGACCTAACAATTTTTGCAATTTGCTTCTGTTTGTTTTGATTGGCTATGCCTGAAAACGCCAGAAATGATATTTTGCAAAACACATACATACATATATATATACATCACCAGCACCAGAATGTTTATTTTTCCAATTGTCTGCAAATGATAAAAATGGCGGCAGAAATGTATTTTGCCGACCTAACAATTTTTGCAATTTGCTTCTGTTTGTTTTGATTGGCTATGCCTGAAAACGCCAGAAATGATATTTTGCAAAACACATACATACATATATATATACAGCACCAGCACCAGAATGTTTATTTTTCCAATTTTCTGCAAATGATAAAATGGCGGCAGAAATGTATTTTGCCGACCTAACAATTTTTGCAATTTTTTTCTGTTTGTTTTGATCGGATATGCCTGAAAACGCCAGCAATTATATTTTGCAACACACATACATACATATATATATACATCACCAGCACCAGAATGTTTATTTTTCCAATTGTCTGCAAATGATAAAAATGGCGGCAGAAATGTATATTGCCGCACTTAACAATTTTTGCAATTTGCTTCTGTTTGTTTTGATTGGCTATGCCTGAAAACGCCAGAAATGATATTTTGCAACACACATACATACATATATATATACATCACCAGCACCAGAATGTTTATTTTTCCAATTGTCTGCAAATGATAAAAATGGCGGCAGAAATGTATTTTGCCGACCTAACAATTTTTGCAATTTGCTTCTGTTTGTTTTGATTGGCTATGCCTGAAAACGCCAGAAATGATATTTTGCAACACACATACATACATATATATATACATCACCAGCACCAGAATGTTTATTTTTCCAATTGTCTGCAAATGATAAAAATGGCGGCAGAAATGTATTTTGCCGACTTAACAATTTTTGCAATTTGCTTCTGTTTGTTTTGATTGGCTATGCCTGAAAACGCCAGCAATTATATTTTGCAACACACATACATACATATATATATACATCACCAGCACCAGAATGTTTATTTTTCCAATTGTCTGCAAATGATAAAAATGGCGGCAGAAATGTATTTTGCCGCACTTAACAATTTTTGCAATTTGCTTCTGTTTGTTTTGATTGGCTATGCCTGAAAACGCCAGAAATGATATTTTGCAACACACATACATACATATATATATACATCACCAGCACCAGAATGTTTATTTTTCCAATTGTCTGCAAATGATAAAAATGGCGGCAGAAATGTATTTTGCCGACCTAACAATTTTTGCAATTTGCTTCTGTTTGTTTTGATTGGCTATGCCTGAAAACGCCAGAAATGATATTTTGCAACACACATACATACATATATATATACATCACCAGCACCAGAATGTTTATTTTTCCAATTGTCTGCAAATGATAAAAATGGCGGCAGAAATGTATATTTGCGCACTTAACAATTTTTGCAATTTGCTTCAGTTTGTTTTGATTGGCTATGCCTGAAAACGCCAGAAATGATATTTTGCAACACACATACATACATATATATATACATCACCAGCACCAGAATGTTTATTTTTCCAATTGTCTGCAAATGATAAAAATGGCGGCAGAAATGTATTTTGCCGACCTAACAATTTTTGCAATTTGCTTCTGTTTGTTTTGATTGGCTATGCCTGAAAACGCCAGAAATGATATTTTGCAACACACATACATACATATATATATACATCACCAGCACCAGAATGTTTATTTTTCCAATTGTCTGCAAATGATAAAAATGGCGGCAGAAATGTATTTTGCCGACCTAACAATTTTTGCAATTTGCTTCTGTTTGTTTTGATTGGCTATGCCTGAAAACGCCAGAAATGATATTTTGCAAAACACATACATACATATATATATACAGCACCAGCACCAGAATGTTTATTTTTCCAATTGTCTGCAAATGATAAAAATGGCGGCAGAAATGTATTTTGCCGACCTAACAATTTTTGCAATTTGCTTCTGTTTGTTTTGATTGGCTATGCCTGAAAACGCCAGAAATGATATTTTGCAACACACATACATACATATATATATACAGCACCAGCACCAGAATGTTTATTTTTCCAATTGTCTGCAAATGATAAAAATGGCGGCAGAAATGTATTTTGCCGACCTAACAATTTTTGCAATTTGCTTCTGTTTGTTTTGATCGGATATGCCTGAAAACGCCAGAAATGATATTTTGCAACACACATACATACATTATATATACATCACCAGCACCAGCATGTTTATTTTTCCAATTGTCTGCAAATGATAAAAATGGCGGCAGAAATGTATATTTGCCGCACTTAACAATTTTTGCAATTTGCTTCTGTTTGTTTTGATTGGCTATGCCTGAAAACGCCAGAAATGATATTTTGCAACACACATACATACATATATATATACATCACCAGCACCAGAATGTTTATTTTTCCAATTGTCTGCAAATGATAAAAATGGCGGCAGAAATGTATTTTGCCGACCTAACAATTTTTGCAATTTGCTTCTGTTTGTTTTGATTGGCTATGCCTGAAAACGCCAGAAATGATATTTTGCAACACACATACATACATATATATATACATCACCAGCACCAGAATGTTTATTTTTCCAATTGTCTGCAAATGATAAAAATGGCGGCAGAAATGTATTTTGCCGACCTAACAATTTTTGCAATTTGCTTCTGTTTGTTTTGATTGGCTATGCCTGAAAACGCCAGAAATTATATTTTGCAACACACATACATACATATATATATACATCACCAGCACCAGAATGTTTATTTTTCCAATTGTCTGCAAATGATAAAAATGGCGGCAGAAATGTATATTGCGCGACTTAACAATTTTTGCAATTTGCTTCTGTTTGTTTTGATTGGCTATGCCTGAAAACGCCAGAAATGATATTTTGCAACACACATACATACATATATACATCACTAGCACCAGAATGATTAATTGTCTGCAAATGCTGCAAATGCTCAAAATGTATTTTGCCGACAACTATTGTTGCAATTTTTATCTGTTTGTTTTGATCGGATATGCCTGAAAATGCCAGCAATTATTTTTTGCAACATACATATATGTATACGTCAGCCAGCACCAGCATGTTTATATTTCCAATTGTCTGCAAATGATAAAAATGGCGGCAGAAATGTATTTTGCCGACCTAACAATTTTTGCAATTTGCTTCTGTTTGTTTTGATTGGCTATGCCTGAAAACGCCAGAAATGATATTTTGCAACACACATACATACATATATATATACATCACCAGCACCAGAATGTTTATTTTTCCAATTGTCTGCAAATGATAAAAATGGCGGCAGAAATGTATTTTGCCGACCTAACAATTTTTGCAATTTGCTTCTGTTTGTTTTGATTGGCTATGCCTGAAAACGCCAGAAATGATATTTTGCAAAACACATACATACATATATATATACAGCACCAGCACCAGAATGTTTATTTTTCCAATTGTCTGCAAATGATAAAAATGGCGGCAGAAATGTATTTTGCCGACCTAACAATTTTTGCAATTTGCTTCTGTTTGTTTTGATTGGCTATGCCTGAAAACGCCAGAAATTATATTTTGCAACACACATACATACATATATATATACAGCACCAGCACCAGAATGTTTATTTTTCCAATTGTCTGCAAATGATAAAAATGGCGGCAGAAATGTATTTTGCCGACCTAACAATTTTTGCAATTTGCTTCTGTTTGTTTTGATTGGATATGCCTGAAAACGCCAGCAAATGATATTTTGCAACACACATACATACATATATATATACATCACCAGCACCAGAATGTTTATTTTTCCAATTGTCTGCAAATGATAAAAATGGCGGCAGAAATGTATTTTGCCGACCTAACAATTTTTGCAATTTGCTTCTGTTTGTTTTGAT
The DNA here is from genome assembly GCA_035043785.1 of Drosophila planitibia. NCBI lineage: Eukaryota > Metazoa > Arthropoda > Insecta > Diptera > Drosophilidae > Drosophila > Drosophila planitibia. Next base: position 2,191 of record JAWNMS010000021.1, on the reverse strand, counting down.
TGGCTATGCCTGAAAACGCCAGAAATGATATTTTGCAAAACACATACATACATATATATATACAGCACCAGCACCAGAATGTTTATTTTTCCAATTGTCTGCAAATGATAAAAATGGCGGCAGAAATGTATTTTGCCGACCTAACAATTTTTGCAATTTGCTTCTGTTTGTTTTGATTGGCTATGCCTGAAAACGCCAGCAAATTATATTTTGCACACATACATACTATATATACATAGCACCAGCACCAGAATGTTTATTTTTCCAATTGTCTGCAAATGATAAAATATGGCGGCAGAAATGTATTTTGCCGACCTAACAATTTTTGCAATTTGCTTCTGTTTGTTTTGATTGGCTATGCCTGAAAACGCCAGAAATTATATTTTGCAACACACATACATACATATATATATACAGCACCAGCACCAGAATGTTTATTTTTCCAATTGTCTGCAAATGATAAAAATGGCGGCAGAAATGTATTTTGCCGACCTAACAATTCTTGCAATTTTTTTCTGTTTGTTTTGATCGGATATGCCTGAAAACGCCAGCAACTATTTTTTGCAACATACATATATATATACATCACCAGCACCAGCATGTTTATTTTTCCAATTGTCTGCAAATGATAAAAATGGCGGCAGAAATGTATTTTGCCGATCTAACAATTTTTGCAATTTGCTTCTGTTTGTTTTGATTGGCTATGCCTGAAAACGCCAGAAATGATATTTTGCAAAACACATACATACATATATATATACAGCACCAGCACCAGAATGTTTATTTTTCCAATTGTCTGCAAATGATAAAAATGGCGGCAGAAATGTATTTTGCCGACCTAACAATTTTTGCAATTTGCTTCTGTTTGTTTTGATTGGCTATGCCTGAAAACGCCAGCAATTATTTTTTGCAACATACATATATATATACATCACCAGCACCAGAATGTTTATTTTTCCAATTGTCTGCAAATGATAAAAATGGCGGCAGAAATGTATATTGCGCACTTAACAATTTTTGCAATTTGCTTCTGTTTGTTTTGATTGGCTATGCCTGAAAACGCCAGAAATTATATTTTGCAACACACATACATAGATACATATATACATCACCAGCACCAGAATGTTTATTTTTCCAATTGTCTGCAAATGATAAAAATGGCGGCAGAAATGTATTTTGCCGATCTAACTATTGTTGCAATTTTTTTCTGTTTGTTTTGATCGGATATGCCTGAAAATGCCAGCAATTATTTTTTGCAACATACATATATGTATACGTCGCCAGCACCAGCATGTTTATATTTCCAATTGTCTGCAAATGATAAAAATGGCGGCAGAAATGTATTTTGCCGACCTAACAATTTTTGCAATCTGCTTCTGTTTGTTTTGATTGGCTATGCCTGAAAATGCCAGAAATGATATTTTGCAAAACACATACATACATATATATATACAGCACCAGCACCAGAATGTTTATTTTTCCAATTGTCTGCAAATGATAAAAATGGCGGCAGAAATGTATTTTGCCGACCTAACAATTTTTGCAATTTGCTTCTGGTTGTTTTGATTGGCTATGCCTGAAAACGCCAGAAATGATATTTTGCAAAACACATACATACATATATATATACAGCACCAGCACCAGAATGTTTATTTTTCCAATTGTCTGCAAATGATAAAAATGGTGGCAGAAATGTATTTTGCCGACCTAACAATTTTTGCAATTTGCTTCTGTTTGTTTTGATTGGCTATGCCGGAAAACGCCAGAAATGATATTTTGCAAAACACATACATACATATATATATACAGCACCAGCACCAGAATGTTTATTATTCCAATTGACTGCAAATGATAAAAAATGGCGGCAGAAATGTATTTTGCCGACCTAACAATTTTTGCAATTTGCTTCTGTTTGTTTTGATTGGCTATGCCTGAAAACGCCAGAAATTATATTTTGCAAAACACATACATATATATATATATACAGCACCAGCACCAGAATGTTTATTTTTCCAATTGTCTGCACATGATAAAAATGGCGGCAGAAATGTATTTTGCCGACCTAACAATTTTTGCAAATTTTTTCTGTTTGTTTTGATCGGATATGCCTGAAAACGCCAGCAATGATATTTTGCAACACACATACATACATATATATATACAGCACCAGCACCAGAATGTTTATTTTTCC
>JAWNMS010000020.1:0-53283 GCA_035043785.1 Drosophila planitibia | reverse complement strand
GAAAAAAATTGCAAAAATTGTTAGTTCGGCAAAATTTTGTTGGCAGCAGCAGCAGCAAAGCACTATAATTGATTATGAGTTGTTAATATGCTCGAATTTTGGAGCCGTGTGAGGCTAAATATAAATAGCTTATTGTTAGTCTTAAGTAGATATCCACATTATGTTAAATGCAGTTTGAGCTGCAGCAGCCGACGTTAGCAGCGCTCTCATTGTACAGCGCTCTCTTTGTGCAGCTCTCGATAAAGTGCATGCGCTGATTGGCCGGCTGCTGCAGCTTATCAGTTGTTTCGCATGCTGGTGATGTATATATATATATGTGTGTATGTGTGTTGCAAAATATAATTTCTGGCGTTTTCGGGCATAGGCAATCAAAACAAACAGAAGCAAATTGCAAAAATTGTTGGGTCGGCAAAATACATTTCTGCCGCCATTTTTATCATTTGCAGACAATTGGAAAAATAAACATTCTGGTGCTGGTGATGTGTATATATATGCCAGTTAAGCCCCGGCAGCAGCAGACGTCACTCCGTAGCTTGCAACATGGACCAGAGATGACGCAGCAACACCTGCATCAACACCAACACAGCCAGCAGTTGGCTCAGCCGGTAATGCGGCACCCAAGCCCCTCGATGGACAAGCAGCATAACAAGGTACAGGAGAAACAGCCACCCCCAATACAAGGAAAAAAGAAGAAGACATACAGCCAGGTGGTGCAGGGGAAGAACACTACAACACGTACACACAACACGGCGGAAAGGCATCTGGAGAAGTTCCAGGAGAGGCTTCGCGTCGAGCAAAAGGAGAAGCAGCCCCGCAGTCCTCAGCCGAAGAAACAGGAGGAACAACAAAACACACCTTTGCCCTGTACCCCTGAGGCCACATCCATTCTGCAAATTATACAGCAACATACAATTCTGGTTACAGAATTAGGCCGGAAGATGGACGCCTTTTTAACGATGATGACACTTATGGAAACTCTTACAAAAAGTGCCAAAGTTGCCTTGACCGCTTCATACACGCCTGCTCAATCACGCCACGACAAAATGTGCGAGCAAAAAAAAAAAAAAAAAATTACAATCATTACAGCGTATTGGTCGGTCGGCCAGTAAGTTCCCAAGATGCCCAAGTCAACATGTACCATCAAGTCCGAAGTCCAGTCAGTCCGAGAAGCAGTGCAGAATGTCCCGTCAGTCCGAGAAGAAGTAGATGTCCAAGAGTCCGCGCAATCAAGTTTATCAAAATTACACACCAAAAACACGCCAGACACACAATTCAAATTATTGTTCGAATTGTTTTTACACTATGATTTTCATGTCAACAATATTTTCAAATGTTGCTAGATTTAAAGTAATGAGAATATATATAAGGGTAGCTGGCGACTGTTTTTAATAGTCGTCAGTTGCTTTCTTTGTTCGCTTGCGAACACATCTGTAAAAAAAAAAAAAAAAATTGTATTTGATTCCATTTGTGTGTTTTGATGTGTTGCTGGTAATGTTGTGCGTGTGCCGTTTGCATTGGCTATTGTCCATAATTTTTTTTGTTGTAAGCGTGGTGTTTGTGTGTGTCCATATATTAGTTGCTGTAGTGTGTGTATAACGGCTAAAGTCTTTCTTTCGTATATGCGTGTGTGATTGCCTTGGTGTCTTATATTTGTTTCCACCATGGCCTGTGCGAGCACCGAGTCCATTGCAGCGCGTGCGGCGCCTCCATCTTCGTGGAGAAACATTGCTTCAGAAGTGTCCATGTCAATTGATGCTCTTCCAAATGGACGTGTGGACATGTCCAAGGCTGTCCCGGCAGGACCGACACCGTAGCTACTGCATCCTCTTCTTGATGCACTGTCACTTCCATTCATTTAATAACTTTTTTGTTTTTTATTAATTAATATATATTTTTTTTTAATATTTGAATATTTTTAATCACTAGGCTATCACATCTTTTTTAATAGCACAACTTTTTAATCACATGTTTAGCATATCAGCTTTGACACTGATGGCCACTTTATATAAATTTGTAATATTATCTGTTGGCAACTAATACAAATTTGAATTGCAACAATAAAAAATGGCACAACCAGTTGGCCGATTTTTTAAAAATACAAATGTCAGTTTGGTATTGCAACCAGTCTGCCAAAATGAGTAACTTGCGTGCTGGTCACACTTATTTGTTGTTTACGTTTTACATTTGCTTATTGATAATTAATATTCTGATTCATTTCAAGCATAAGATGATACATGGATGCCTTGGGGCAATTTCCCGTTGTCGTCTGGTCGGGTATTCGTCTTCAAGGTGATCGTCGATGGACTGGGGGAGTTGTTTTGAGGTGGCTGCTGGTTGTGTCTGCAGCCGCTGTTTTACACATTTGCTTATTATTAAATTTTTAACCATACATATGTTTCAGGTACTGGATGTGGAGCTGACGCCGAGAAGTCTTCATGGTAGTCATATGCTGGACTAGCCGGAATTTGTTGCGTCGTCTGGATGTTTGGGTAGGTATATTTGCAACAGCTGATTTTTAGCCACCGCAGCAGCATGGACGTCAATAATGTAAATTTTTCTTTCTTTACAGGTACTTGGAGACGATTGCCGATGGTCATTTCGTCAACCTGGATGGTCGGAGTTGGCTTCTGGATACGCCGATGGATCAGGTGAGTGGTATTATTGTTTTTTTTTATATTGTATTATATTGTATATTTGCTTTTAAATTTAATTGATTTTTTAAGTTGGATGTATTAGTATTATTCTTATTACCAGTTATTTGTGGTATTATTTCCATTATATTTTTTTTCCTTTTTATGTTTTTATTTGTTTTCATTTATATTATATCTTTAATTTGTGTGATTATTATTTTTAGCTTTGGTTTTATTTATGTTTGTATTTTCTTCCATTTATTGCAGGTATAATATCATTATGACGTCTAGCGGATTTCCCACCCCCGTATGGCTCCGGAGGCGATGCTTTGTTGGCCCGGTAAGTTGCGTTTGTAGTTTGAATTATTGTGTATATGTATTTAGTTTTGTCCATTTATTCTAGGTACTACTGTAGCTTGGATATGTCAGGAGAATTGTATTCTGTGCACATTCTTAGGAGAGCCAGCCATTAGGTACTCCAGTGATCCAGGTAGCGTTGTGTGAATTGTCATATTTTTCTTATGTTGTTTGATTATTTTATTTTCCATGTACTTTCGCGCTGTGTTATCGCCATGAGGAGCTCCATCAACTTGGTCCATCTTAATATTATATTTTGTATGTTTAATTTATTTAGTTGCTTGTGTATTTATTATTATGTAAATATGTGCATGTATATACATGCGCACACATACATAAATAAGCATATACGTGCGTATACGTACATATGACTACATGTATTCGCTTTTTGATTTAATTTTGTTTGTTGTTTAACATACGTTTGTGTGTGTTTCATTTATTTTGTTTAATATATTTTTTATATTTATTTTGTTTGCTTTTGCTTATCTTATTTATTCTCTTATTATGTTAAGTTTGTTGTTATTATTTCTGACTTTTGTATTGTAATCTTTATTGTTATTTTATGTTTTATATTATATTGTTATGGATATAGGCGATACTTTTGTATGCATCTTTGATCCAGGTAAGTAGTATTAGCAGCATGTGTATGTATTATATTTTGTTAGTTTTATTTATTTATGTTTTTCATTTTTCTTTACATGTACTTGTGTTTTTGGTTATTGCTATGCTATGCTATCTGGTTATTAGGGTGATAGCATATATTCGTCTTCGAAGAAGTCATTGGCGGTGTCATCCATACCCGTCTACCTGTCTGTTTATTTGCAGTTGGAGATTGGATCCGTTTTTCAACAGTTTGGAGTTACTTTGTCTGTGTTGGTGGTGCCTGACAGCGGTGGCATTATACTCGAGCGACTTAGCCTGTCTCCTCGATATCCACAGTTTGATATCCCAGTTTCTACATGGTGAGTATTTGTTTATTACTTCCATCTTCTCTAGTAGGAATTTCCACTTCAAAAATGTTTAATTGTCTTCTAGAGAATCTGTGTTGCATTGTTCTGGAAAATCTCGTTGTGAAGCCCAACTGACTCAACTTTTTTGTGAGCCAGTCACTTGGTGTAGTGTGGTGGAGTCTGCGGATGATGACCCTGAATCCTTTTCCGCTGCGCATCTGGTGTGTGTGAGTCTGTGTGCCATCTTCATCAAGGACTATCTGGATTGCTTTGAAGGTTCGTCTGTCTTCGCATTGGATGCGGAGACCATTGTTTGCTGTCGCCTTCGTCACATATTTGCCCACGTCAGGCAAACTAGGCAGTCTTTCCAGAAGAGGCACAATTGACTCAACTAAAGGCATTTTCTTTGAATGATTATCCATTAATTGATGGATATTATGTTGGAGTGCCTGCTGATTCGTGCACTCATTATCCTGTTGTTCATTTTGGGGTCGTAGGTGCTGGACTGGCTGGTGTTACATGTTGTCATGTTGTTGTTTGTGTTTATCCATTTCTTTTTCAGCTTCCATACGGCGTGCTTCCTGGTGCAGCTTAATAGCAAGGCCACTCTTGGCGTTGTTATTGGCTGATCCAGCGAGAGCAGATCCTCATCAATGTCGTCTATGTCCTTACATCTTCTTTTCAGTGGCGGGTGGTAAATCTCCAGTCCTTATTGTATGTGTCGGTAGTTAATGGGAAGCAGCTGTGCAACTGTATTTAGCCAACTATGTACCACGTTATTGTTGGTAGCATTTGTTGTTGTCATACTGCTCCTCGTTGGTGAAGATTGCGATACAAATGGCAGTAGGTCCCTTCTAGATGTTGAATTTGTCTTGTGTTATTGCTGAAGGGCGTCAGAATTATTTGTATTTATTTAATTATCCGTATTAGTATTTGTATTCGCTAATTGTTTTGCACAGTGTATGTTGTTTGCACTGTCAGTTGTAGTTGCTGTTGTCGTTATTAATTGGTTGTTGTTGTGTTGCTGCTGCTGCTGCGCGTCAAATGTATGTTGGTTTGAATGTGTTGTTGTGTGTGTGCGTTTTGCATTGTCACGTGTTCTTGTAATTGTTGTAGAAGTTGCCAGTGAATAGTCGTTGTGTTGATACTGTGGATGCGCGCCTAAATTATTTGCGTTTGTATTTGATTCCATTTGTGTGTTTTGATGTGTTGCTTGTAATGTTGTGCGTGTGCCGTTTGCATTGGCTATTGTCCATAATTTATTTGTGAGAGTGTGTGGAGCTGACGGGGAGAGTGTTTTTGTTGTAAGCGTGGTGTTTGTGTGTGTCCATATATTAGTTGCTGTAGTGTGTGTATAAGGGGAAATTGAAGTTGGCGCTAATTTTTGTGGAGCTGACGGGGAGAGTGTTTTTGTTGTAAGCGTGGTGTTTGTGTGTGTCCATATATTAGTTGCTGTCGTGTGTGTATAAGGGTAAATTGAAGTTGGCGCTAATTTTTTAAGACCAAGCATTGTCTGTCTCAGTTGCGCGTTAGGGTGATTGCGCGCGCATTGCTCTCCATCGTTGTTGCTTGCTTTCTTCGTTGGAGGGGAAATTGTGTCAAATAAAGGAGGGGAACTTCGTCAGACGCTGTCTGAATTGGCGCTAAAGTCTTTCTTTCGTATATGCGTGTGTGATTGTCTTGGTGTCTTATATTTGTTTCCACCATGGCCTGTGCGAGCACCGAGTCCATTGCAGCGCGTGCGGCGCCTCCATCTTCGTGGAGAAACATTGCTTCAGAAGTGTCCATGTCAATTGATGCTCTTCCAAATGGACGTGTGGACATGTCCAAGGCTGTCCCGGCAGGACCGACACCGTAGCTACTGCATCCTCTTCTTGATGCACTGTCACTTCCATTCATTTAATAACTTTTTTGTTTTTTATTAATTAATATATATTTTTTTTTAATATTTGAATATTTTTAATCACTAGGCTATCACATCTTTTTTAATAGCACAACTTTTTAATCACATGTTTAGCATATCAGCTTTGACACTGATGGCCACTTTATATAAATTTGTAATATTATCTGTTGGCAACTAATACAAATTTGAATTGCAACAATAAAAAATGGCACAACCAGTTGGCCGATTTTTTAAAAATACAAATGTCAGTTTGGTATTGCAACCAGTCTGCCAAAATGAGTAACTTGCGTGCTGGTCACACTTATTTGTTGTTTACGTTTTACATTTGCTTATTGATAATTAATATTCTGATTCATTTCAAGCATAAGATGATACATGGATGCCTTGGGGCAATTTCCCGTTGTCGTCTGGTCGGGTATTCGTCTTCAAGGTGATCGCCGATGGACTGGGGAGTTGTTTTGAGGTGGCTGCTGGTTGTGTCTGCAGCCGCTGTTTTACACATTTGCTTATTATTAAATTTTTAACCATACATATGTTTCAGGTACTGGATGTGGAGCTGACGCCGAGAAGTCTTCATGGTGGTCATATGCTGGACTAGCCGGAATTTGTTGCGTCGTCTGGATGTTTGGGTAGGTATATTTGCAACAGCTGATTTTTAGCCGCCGCAACAGCATGGACGTCAATAATGTACATTTTTCTTTCTTTGCAGGTACTTGGAGACGATTGCCGATGGTCATTTCGTCAACCTGGATGGTCGGAGTTGGCTTCTGGATACGCCGATGGATCAGGTGAGTGGTATTATTGTTTTTTTTTATATTGTATTATATTGTATATTTGCTTTTAAATTTAATTGATTTTTTAAGTTGGATGTATTAGTATTATTCTTATTACCAGTTATTTGTGGTATTATTTCCATTATATTTTTTCCTTTTTATGTTTTTATTTGTTTTCATTTATATTCTATTTTTAATTTGTGTGATTATTATTTTTAGCTTTGGTTTTATTTATGTTTGTATTTTCTTCCATTTATTGCAGGTATAATATCATTATGACGTCTAGCGGATTTCCCACCCCCGTATGGCTCCGGAGGCGATGCTTTGTTGGCCCGGTAAGTTGCGTTTGTAGTTTGAATTATTGTGTATATGTATTTAGTTTTGTCCATTTATTCTAGGTACTACTGTAGCTTGGATATGTCAGGAGAATTGTATTCTGTGCACATTCTTAGGAGAGCCAGCCATTAGGTACTCCAGTGATCCAGGTAGCGTTGTGTGAATTTATTATAATTGTCATATTTTTCTTATGTTGTTTGTTTATTTTATTTTCCATGTACTTTCGCGCTGTGTTATCGCCATGAGGAGCTCCATCAACTTGGTCCATCTTAATATTATATTTTGTATGTTTAATTTATTTAGTTGCTTGTGTATTTATTATTATGTAAATATGTGCATGTATATACATGCGCACACATACATAAATAAGCATATACGTGCGTATACGTACATATGACTACATGTATTCGCATTTTTGATTTAATTTTGTTTGTTGTTTAACATACGTTTGTGTGTGTTTCATTTATTTTGTTTAATATATTTTTTATATTTATTTTGTTTGCTTTTGTTTATCTTATTTATTCTCTTATTATGTTAAGTTTGTTGTTATTATTTCTGACGTTTGTATTGTAATCTTTATTGTTATTTTATGTTTTATATTATATTGTTATGGATATAGGCGATACTTTTGTATGCATCTTTGATCCAGGTAAGTAGTATTAGCAGCATGTGTATGTATTATATTTTGTTAGTTTTATTTATTTATGTTTTTCATTTTTCTTTACATGTACTTGTGTTTTTGGTTATTGCTATGCTATGCTATCTGGTTATTAGGGTGATAGCATATATTCGTCTTCGAAGAAGTCATTGGCGGTGTCATCCATACCCGTCTACCTGTCTGTTTATTTGCAGTTGGAGATTGGATCCGTTTTTCAACAGTTTGGAGTTACTTTGTCTGTGTTGGTGGTGCCTGACAGCGGTGGCATTATACTCGAGCGACTTAGCCTGTCTCCTCGATATCCACAGTTTGATATCCCAGTTTCTACATGGTGAGTATTTGTTTATTACTTCCATCTTCTCTAGTAGGAATTTCCACTTCAAAAATGTTTAATTGTCTTCTAGAGAATCTGTGTTGCATTGTTCTGGAAAATCTCGTTGTGAAGCCCAACTGACTCAACTTTTTTGTGAGCCAGTCACTTGGTGTAGTGTGGTGGAGTCTGCGGATGATGACCCTGAATCCTTTTCCGCTGCGCATCTGGTGTGTGTGAGTCTGTGTGCCATCTTCATCAAGGACTATCTGGATTGCTTTGAAGGTTCGTCTGTCTTCGCATTGGATGCGGAGACCATTGTTTGCTGTCGCCTTCGTCACATATATGCCCACGTCAGGCAAACTAGGCAGTCTTTCCAGAAGAGGCACAATTGACTCAACTAAAGGCATTTTCTTTGAATGATTATCCATTAATTGATGGATATTATGTTGGAGTGCCTGCTGCTTCGTGCACTCATTATCCTGTTGTTCATTTTGGGGTCGTAGGTGCTGGACTGGCTGGTGTTACATGTTGTCATGTTGTTGTTTGTGTTTATCCATTTCTTTTTCAGCTTCCATACGGCGTGCTTCCTGGTGCAGCTTAATAGCACGGCCACTCTTGGCGTTGTTATTGGCTGATCCAGCGAGAGCAGATCCTCATCAATGTCGTCTATGTCCTTACATCTTCTTTTCAGTGGCGGGTGGTAAATCTCCAGTCCTTATTGTATGTGTCGGTAGTTAATGGGAAGCAGCTGTGCAACTGTATTTAGCCAACTATGTACCACGTTATTGTTGGTAGCATTTGTTGTTGTCATACTGCTCCTCGTTGGTGAAGATTGCGATACAAATGGCAGTAGGTCCCTTCTAGATGTTGAATTTGTCTTGTGTTATTGCTGAAGGGCGTCAGAATTATTTGTATTTATTTAATTATCCGTATTAGTATTTGTATTCGCTAATTGTTTTGCACAGTGTATGTTGTTTGCACTGTCAGTTGTAGTTGCTGTTGTCGTTATTAATTGGTTGTTGTTGTGTTGCTGTTGTTTTTATAGTTGTGTTCGCAGTGGAACATTGAAAGCAACTGACGACTATTAGAAACAGTCGCCAGCTACCCTATTTTATTTTCACATTACTCTTAACTTAGCAACATTCGAAAATAGTGTTGACAGATTAACAATTATGTGTAAACAATTCCGACAAATGTACAGAATTGTGTGTCTGGTGTATATTTTCTTGGACTTGAATTATACGGACTTCTTGGACATCATGGGGTGACTGAACTGCATGGACTGACTGGAACTCTTGGACATCTATTTCTGGGACTGACTGGAAATTCTGCACTGCTTCTCGGACTGACTAGACTACGGACTTGACTTTAGATGTTGATTTGGGCATCTTGAACTTGAACGACCGACCGTCCAATACACGTGATGACTTTTTTTTTTTTTGCTCGCACGGGCATCTTAAATTTAGCAGGTGTGTATGAAGGTAACTTCGGCAGGGCGTGACTTCAAGTAAGTTTCTTTCTTGGAAGTGTTCTTGGACTTCATGTGTAATCTTGGACTGGCTGAACTGTATTGAGTGGTAAGGCGTGACTTTTGGTAAGTGTTTCCATAAATGTCATCATCATCGTTAAAAAGGCGTCCATCTTCCGGCCTAATTCTGTCACCAAAATTGTGTGTTGCTGTATAATTTCCAGTATGGATGTGGCCTCAGGGGTACAGGGCAAAGGTGTCTTTTATTGTTCCTCCTGTTTCTTCGGCTGAGGACTGAGGAGCTGCTTCTCCTTCTGCTCGACGCGAAGCCTCTCGTGGAACTTCTCCAGATGCCTCTCCGCCGTGTTGTGTGTACGTGTTGTAGTGTTCTTCCCCTGCACCACCTGGCTGTATGTCATCTTCTGTACTCTTTGGGTTGGGGGTGGCTGCTTCTCCTGTACCTTGATCAGCTGCTTGTCCATCGAGGGGCTTGGATGCCGCTTCACTGGCTGCGCCAACTGCTGGCTGTGTTGGTGTTGATGCTGGTGTTGCTGCGTCATCTCTGGTCCATGTTGCAAGCTACGGAGTGACGTCTGCTGCTGCTGGGGCTTGGCCGGATAACTAGCCCGTGTAATTAAGAGCTTATTTCTTAGCTTGCAACATGACTCCCCTTGCAGTTGGCGCACGTAGCCTCAGTGTCCCTCATCTTCTGGCACACCGTTGTCAAGTGGCTGCCAGCACACTTTATGTACACAGCTGGTCTTCGGCAGTAATTCTTGCTGTGCCCAAACGCTTGACAACGGTGGCACTGCACTGGATCCAGACGCCGCACATGCTCCTCGATGTTCACTTGCTGACATCCAATACGTGTAAGTTTAATAATTTCCTCATTCTCCTTCCCGGGTAGTGGCGCAAGCTCGACTTCAAACATATTTATTGGTTTGCCAGTAAAACGGTTCTTAATAAGTGTAGCGTATCAGAGCGAACAGAGTATCCTAACTCACACAGCTGGGTCTTCAGCCACTCAACGGATGTTGAGTGATGAAGGTTGCGTATAACAATCCTATAGCCACGCTTCGACTTCAGCTGGTGAGTAAACATCTGTGTGTCATCATCATTCAATGTCTTGAGTACAGTGTTGTATGTATTCAAGTCTTCACAGAGGATCCGGACCCCATTCCCTTTTGTACTTTTCGTGGTAAAGCTACCAGCGTGTACTGACTTGCCTAGCTTCTCCATCAAAGTCTGAATAGTTGCCACATCCGGCAAGAATATTTGCGGAATTTTTTGTGGTGCCACAGAACCACCACCAGTATCTCCATCGTCATAAATATTTACAAATTTACCACCCAACTCGGGCGTATTGGCAAGGGGGCTCTCGCTCCTCCTCTTCTTGGGACTCGGCTGACTCGGGCTGCTGCCTTCAGTAGCATCCGGCGAAGGCATGGCGTCACAAAGGGCTGCTATCTCTTCCTTCGACATCACGAAATCAGAGAAGCCCTCACTCTCCATCCTCGTCTCACCCACAGCAGCAGGCTTCTGCACCTTCAGGCGCTTAGTGGCAGGCTTCGGCACAACATCTTCGAAGTCCAGAAGCGAAATGACAGAATCGGTGTCCACAGTAGAATAGTCCAGGTCATCATCCAAGTCGTCATCAAGTGTGTCCTCCCTGATATCTTGCATTGGCTGCTTAGTGGCATCATATTTTGACCAATTGGTCATTGACATTGGCTGCTTCGCCGGCACAGGAATGGGCGGCCAGCCCGGATTCACAGATGGGGCCGTAAGCCAGCCATCTAAGGTGGGATGCTTCCCATTCTACACAGGCGCCCCCCTGGCAGCACCAACACGCGGTGGACCTCCCACCGCCTTCACACTAACATTCTTCTTACCCTTGCTTTTCCTCTTCATCTTTACATCCCACCGGACTTAAAACTCCTCCAAAAAGTATGTGACTATGATATTATTTTCCAGGTTTCCCTCCACGGTAAGTATATTTGCTATTTGTTCCCCAGTTTTTGACCTTTCCATAAGGTATGTGACTATGATATTCCTTTCCAGGTTTCCCTCCACGGTAAGGATATTTGCTATTTGTTCCCCAGTAATTTACCTTTCCAAAAGGTACGTGACTATGATATTCCTTTCCAGGTTTCCCTCCACGGTAAGGATATTTGCTATTTGTTCCCCAGTGTTTGACCTTTCCAAAAGGTATGTGACTATGATATTCCTTTCCAGGTTTCCCTCCACGGTAAGGATATTTGCTATTTGTTCCCCAGTGTTTGACCTTTCCAAAAGGTATGTGACTATGATATTCCTTTCCAGGTTTCCCTCCACGGTAAGGATATTTGCTATTTGTTCCCCAGTGTTTGACCTTTCCAAAAGGTATGTGACTATGATATTCCTTTCCAGGTTTCCCTCCACGGTAAGGATATTTGCTATTTGTTCCCCAGTAATTTACCTTTCCAAAAGGTACGTGACTATGATATTCCTTTCCAGGTTTCCCTCCACGGTAAGGATATTTGCTATTTGTTCCCCAGTAATTTACCTTTCCGAAAGGTACGTGACTATGATATTCCTTTCCAGGTTTCCCTCCACGGTAAGGATATTTGCTATTTGTTCCCCAGTTTTTGACCTTTCCAAAGGGTATGTGACTATGATATTCCTTTCCAGGTTTCCCTCCACGGTAAGGATATTTGCTATTTGTTCCCCAGTGTTTGACCTTTCCAAAAGGTATGTGACTATGATATTCCTTTCCAGGTTTCCCTCCACGGTAAGGATATTTGCTATTTGTTCCCCAGTTTTTGACCTTTCCAAAAGGTATGTGACTATGATATTCCTTTCCAGGTTTCCCTCCACGGTAATAACCAGATAGCATAGCATAGCAATAACCAAAAACACAAGTACATGTAAATGAAAAACATAAATAAATAAAACTAACAAAATATAATACATACACATGCTGCTAATACTACTTACCTGGATCAAAGATGCATACAAAAGTATCGCCTATATCCATAACAATATAATATAAAACATAAAATATCAATAAAGATTACAATACAAACGTCAGAAATAATAACAACAAACTTAACATAATAAGAGAATAAATAAGATAAACAAAAGCAAACAAAATAAATATAAAAAATATATTCAACAAAATAAATGAAACACACACAAAGGTATGTTAAACAACAAACAAAATTAAATCAAAAAAGCGAATACATGTAGTCATATGTACGTATACGCACGTATATGCTTATTTATGTATGTGTGCGCATGTATATACATGCACATATTTACATAATAATAAATACACAAGCAACTAAATAAATTAAACATACAAAATATAATATTAAGATGGACCAAGTTGATGGAGCTCCTCATGGCGATAACACAGCGCGAAAGTACGTGGAAAATAAAATAAACAAACAACATAAGAAAAATATGACAATTCACACAACGCTACCTGGATCACTGGAGTACCTAATGGCTGGCTCTCCTAAGAATGTGCACAGAATACAATTCTCCTGACATATCCAAGCTACAGTAGTACCTAGAATAAATGGACAAAACTAAATACATATACACAATAATTCAAACTACAAACGCAACTTACCGGGCCAACAAAGCATCGCCTCCGGAGCCATACGGGGGTGGGAAATCCGCTAGACGTCATAATGATATTATACCTGCAATAAATGGAAGAAAATACAAACATAAATAAAACCAAAGCTAAAAATAATAATCACACAAATTAAAAATATAATATAAATGAAAAAAAAAAAAAAATAAAAAAAAAACAATAATACCACTCGCCTGATCCATCGGCGTATCCAGAAGCCAACTCCGACCATCCAGGTTGACGAAATGACCATCGGCAATCGTCTCCAAGTACCTGCAAAGAAAGAAAAATGTGCATTATTGAAGTCCATGCTGTTGCGGCGGCTAAAAATCAGCTGTTGCAAATATACCTACCCAAACATCCAGACGACGCAACAAATTCCGGCTAGTCCAGCATATGACCACCATGAAGACTTCTCGGCGTCAGCTCCACATCCAGTACCTGAAAAATATGTATGGTTAAAAATTTAATAATAAGCAAATGTGTAAAACAGCGGCTGCAGACACAACCAGCAGCCACCTCAAAACAACTCCCCAGTCCATCGGCGATCACCTTGAAGACGAATACCCGACCAGACGACAATGGGAAATTGCCCCAAGGCATCCATGTATCATCTTATGCTTGAAATGAATGAAAATATTAATTATCAATAAGCAAATGTAAAACGTAAACAACAAATAAGTGCGACCAACACGTAAGTTACTCATTTTGGCAGACTGGTTGCAATACCAAACTGACATTTTGTATTTTTAAAAAATCGGCCAACTGGTTGTGCCATTTTTTATTGTTGCAATTCGTCCACTCCGCCGTGTTGTGTGTAGTGTTCTTCCCCTGCACCACCTGGCTGTATGTCATCTTCTGTACTCTTTGGGTTGGGGGTGGCTGCTTCTCCTGTACCTTGATCAGCTGCTTGTCCATCGAGGGGCTTGGATGCCGCTTCACTGGCTGCGCCAACTGCTGGCTGTGTTGGTGTTGATGCTGGTGTTGCTGCGTCATATCTGGTCCATGTTGCAAGCTACGGAGTGACGTCTGCTGCTGCTGGGGCTTGGCCGGATAACTAGCCCGTGTAATTAAGAGCTTATTTCTTAGCTTGCAACATGACTCCCCTTGCAGTTGGCGCACGTAGCCTCAGTGTCCCTCATCTTCTGGCACACCGTTGTCAAGTGGCTGCCAGCACACTTTATGTACACAGCTGGTCTTCGGCAGTAATTCTTGCTGTGCCCAAACGCTTGACAACGGTGGCACTGCACTGGATCCAGACGCCGCACATGCTCCTCGATGTTCACTTGCTGACATCCAATACGTGTAAGTTTAATAATTTCCTCATTCTCCTTCCCGGGTAGTGGCGCAAGCTCGACTTCAAACATATTTATTGGTTTGCCAGTAAAACGGTTCTTGATAAGTGTAGCTTATCAGAGCGAACAGAGTATCCTAACTCACACAGCTGGGTCTTCAACCACTCAACGGATGTTGAGTGATGAAGGTTGCGTATAACAATCCTATAGCCACGCTTCGACTTCAGCTGGTGAGTAAACATCTGTGTGTCATCATCATTCAATGTCTTGAGTACAGTGTTGTATGTATTCAAGTCTTCACAGAGGATCCGGACCCCATTCCCTTTTGTAATTTTCGTGGTAAAGCTACCAGCGTGTACTGACTTGCCTAGCTTCTCCATCAAAGTCTGAATAGTTGCCACATCCGGCAAGAATATTTGCGGAATTTTTTGTGGTGCCACAGAACCACCACCAGTATCTCCATCGTCATAAATATTTACAAATTTACCACCCAACTCGGGCGTATTGGCAAGGGGGCTCTCGCTCCTCCTCTTCTTGGGACTCGGCTGACTCGGGCTGCTGCCTTCAGTAGCATCCGGCGAAGGCATGGCGTCACAAAGGGCTGCTATCTCTTCCTTCGACATCACGAAGTCAGAGAAGCCCTCACTCTCCATCCTCGTCTCACCCACAGCAGCAGGCTTCTGCACCTTCAGGCGCTTAGTGGCAGGCTTCGGCACAACATCTTCGAAGTCCAGAAGCGAAATGACAGAATCGGTGTCCACAGTAGAATAGTCCAGGTCACCAGGTCCAAGTCGTCATCAAGTGTGTCCTCCCTGATATCTTGCATTGGCATTGGGTGGCCAGCCCGGATTCACAGATGGGGCCGTAATGGGATGCTTCCCATTCTTCACAGGCGCCCCCCTGGCAGCACCAACACGCGGTGGACCTCCCACCGCCTTCACACTAACATTCTTCTTACCCTAGCTCTTCCTCTTCATCTTTACATCCCACCGGACTTAAAACTCCTCCAAAAAGTATGTGACTATGATATTCCTTTCCAGGTTTCCCTCCACGGTAAGGATATTTGCTATTTGTTCCCCAGTGTTTGACCTTTCCGAAAGGTACGTGACTATGATATTCCTTTCCAGGTTTCCCTCCACGGTAAGGATATTTGCTATTTGTTCCCCAGTTTTTGACCTTTCCAAAAGGTATGTGACTATGATAATCCTTTCCAGGTTTCCCTCCACGGTAAGGATATTTGCTATTTATTCCCCAGTAATTTACCTTTCCAAAAGGTACGTGACTATGATATTCCTTTCCAGGTTTCCCTCCACGGCAAGGATATTTGCTATTTGTTCTCCAGTTTTGTACCTTTCCAGATTTTTTCACCTTTCAGCTTTTTCAGATTTCAGATTTTATTTCCCATTTCCAGATTTTCAGATTTCAGATTTTTTTTGTTCAGTCTTTATTTTTAGTTTCAGTTGTGTTCACACCAGAACAATGACTATAGAAATAATCGCCAGCTACCCTCAAATATTTTTCATTACTAAGACCAAAGGCCTGACAACGGTGACACTGGACAGGATTAAGGACTGAATGGCTGCCACATATGGCAAGAAAATTTGCCGGACCATCTGCACTGCCATAGAGTTAGCACCACCCAGCTCCAGTCACAAAACAATTGAGTAGGAATCAGTATCAGCAGTAGAATATACCGCGTCATCATCATGTATCCTCCCGAATGTTATGTGATGGTTGCTTGGTAGTATCAGAGTTAGATCAATTGGACATAGGGACTGTTTTGGTGCCACCAGAATAGGCGGCCATTCAGAATTGGCAGATGGGGCCGAAAGCCAACCATCAAAGGCAGGATACCACCCACCACTCACAGGTGCCCCCTTGGCAGCCCCACCCCCAGCAATCCGTGAAGACGTTCACTCGTCTATCTTCCGGCGAGATACGTCAGATGCACGGCATCACCGTGGACAGAGAGCGAGAGCGTCGTGTGCCCGACCATCATCAGGTGGATGCCGACATCGCGACGCATTCGGCCAAGAATCACGAGTATTACAAGCTGCTGCACGAGAACGATACGTTGAAGTTATCGCATGTGTTGAAGGATCTGTCCTTTGTCGCCCTGAATCCGACGAGGAAGGCACAGACGTTGGCCCACCTCTGCAATGATCCGCTGATGAACAAGGCGGTGCTCGACGCGGAAAGGAAACGGGAACGTCTCGCCAAGTTAGCCGAGGCCGTAGCAGCCGAAGCGGGGGCCTGCAAACAACTGGCGAACTGATGGAACAACTGCTCCAACGGATGGCATCTGCAACGTTGATTTGAACGGTAGCGAGGAGAAATCTCTAGAGGAGCACAGCAAGCAGGATCGTCAGCTGACTGGGGCAGCAGAAGCCACAACTGCTGACACGAAGCAGGCAATGCAGCCCATGGAAGTGAATGGAGATGCTCCATTGTTGACTATCAACAGTGGCAACACTGAATCTGTAGCTGCTGCTCCAAACTCCGAAGTGAGCCGTGCCAAAATGGACAAGTGTCCAGTGCTGAATGGAGCAGGTATTGCTGGAGTAGCTGCAACTCCAACTGCAACAGTAGTTGGAGCAATCACAACACCTGCTCCAACAACAACAGTAGTGAGTGGTGATGCAAGTATGACGTCATTGCTACCACAGGCCAAGAAGAGCAGCGCACGCAATTTTTATCATTTGCAGACAGTAGTAGGGAAATGGGGATTCTATGACAGGAAGTGGCTTATTGCTTTTGATTTTTAATTGCTCCATTATTGGAGCTAATTTATTGCTTTTGGGTGGGGGAGTGACAGGTTTTTTAACTTTTTTTAGGAAAATGTGTGATTTTGGATCACGTATGAGACATTTATGATCGAAGGGTATAGATTTATGGCTGACCCTTTTTTATTGTGGGGTTGAGGATCACTCAGCAGCACTTGTGTGTGCGTACGTGATTGTGGTTTTAAGGAGGATATTGTGTGCTGATCGTGTAACCTGTAACCTGTGTGCTAGAATCAAGTGGAAGATCAGGTAGCAGCTGGCGCACTGTTGTGCATGTACATGTACGTGGGTGCAATGATCAGTGGAAAGGTAATGCACGCTTCTCTTTTCTCACTTCTTTGTCAATGTATAGAACTCATAGGACACCTCACACCTGAATGTTATCACGCACAATAATTAAAGTATTATTGCCACGTGCTGGTACCTTCAATAATTTGAAAGAATAGCATGCGCTGCCTTGTGCACCTGCGGGCTTCATATCTAATATTTTGGATTCTGATTTCTAAAAACCTTAGTAGTTTTCGAACTCTTCATTCGTCAACTCGTGTGTGTTGTGCATCAAAAGTTTAAATCAAAACCCCCCAAAAAAAAAAAACAACCATTTAAAATGTCCATCAACAAGAACAACAACGTGAACGCCATCGAGGGATTCAACTATGTCTCCCGGAATAACTCGGCCCAAGGACAGAGCCGCCCGAATTATTTCGATAATTCTACATATGTGGCTAATTCAATCATCACCAACAATCCAACCCATTCCACCTTCAACAACAACATCATTACCAATCCCACCACCAACTCCACCAGCATCACCATCAATCCAACCCACTCCATCTTCAACAACAACAGCATCACTCTCAATCCCATCACCACCAACACCAGCTCCATCATCAACTCCGTCACCACCACCACCAACAACATCAACTCCGTCGCTTCCGTCGCCAAGGTCTGCACCGCATGCAATATAGAAATTGCATCTTCAAAGTGGAGCGCGCATCTTCGTTCCAATTCCCACAAGATGCTCGTTTTTACGCCAATAAATAGTCAGGTGAAACTAATTTCGAGCGGATTCAAAAATCGGATTTCGACATTCTCATTTGAGAATAAACACAAAAATATAGTCGATCCAATAGAGTTTCTGAGTGAAGCAGCTCAAGAAATGCTTCCATTAATTCAATATGTATTGCTAACTCACACAGCATGCAAAATGAATATAGAACTCTTTGCAGAGTATATAAAATTCGCTGATGATGATGAATTGCTGATGACAATTAAATCTCATCAATCGAATATGAGTGTCATAACAGCATCTACCGATCTTGGAGAGACAATTAAAGATCATTCAGCAATCGTTTGCACGAAAATGGATGAATTTCAAGAGAAGGACAGTGGTTGGACACTCTCACAAATCTTGAGGCTGGAGGTTAACATCAATAAATATACTCCACTTAAGGTTTCAAGCTATATTGAAACGCCTAAAGTGTTGAGAAATAAAAAAGCACTAATTAATGTTAAAAATGCTGATGCATTTTGCTTTAAATGGGCATTAATATCAGCCCTTAAAGCACCAGCGAATAACCAACCTGCACGATGCTCAGCATATAAAGTTGATGCGATTGAGAATGATTTCATAAATATTGATGGAGCACTCACACTAAATTTTTCCAATTTGGATTTCCCACTGCCGCTGGACCAAATAAAAATTTTTGAAGCTCAAAACCAAAACATTAGCATCAATGTTTTTGGTTTTGATGAGCAGTCAAATGCAGTCAACGGACCATTGTATGTGACGGAGATGGAGAAGAAAAACCATATAAGCCTTATGCTGCTGGAGACCGAGGACCGCGGACATTTTGTGTGGATAAAAAATTTGTCAAGGTAATATTTAAATAAATACCCTTTGCTAAGAAAAAAAAAAAATATTTTCTAAAACATATATATTTGATTTTTATACTTCCAGACTTGTAAGACGCCAACTTACATCACACAAGTCCCAGCTATACTTCTGCAAGACGTGCCTAAATTACTCACATAATGAGTGGATGCATGCAGAGCACCGTCAGCAGTGCGGCAAGGTTGTGGCAACGCTCCCATCGATCGAAAAAGCAAGTTTAAATTTTAAGAATTTTAATCGTAGTTTAGAGGTACCCTTTGTTGTATACGCAGATTTTGAGTGTATTCTAACCCCCCTCAATTCACAATTGAGTGAGAATGTTGTAGCAACTTCTCAACATATCCCCATTGCTTTTTCATATTTCATAAAGTGCGCTTTTAACCCAGCGCAAGATAAGTTTGTTTTAGAAACTGGTGAAGATGCAGGTATAAAATTCGTCAAGTCTCTTATCAGATATGTAAACGATATTTATACCTGTTATCTAAGTACAATAACACCATTAAATATGAACGCAGATGATGAGAATAGTTTTCAAAATGCACTCATTTGTCACATCTGTGAAAAAACTTTAGGCAATGATCGAGTTAGGGATCATTGCCATTTAACTGGGTTGTATAGGGGTGCAGCGCATAATGCCTGCAACATTAATTTTCAAATTGCACCTTTTGTTCCTGTATTTTTCCACAACTTTTCAAAATATGATTCTCATTTGTTTGTTAGGGAATTAAATAAAGTTGAAGGTGATATAAAAGTACTCCCCCTTAATAAGGAGTTGTATATTTCACTATCAAAATATATTCATATTGCATCCCATGATAAAAACCTTGAGATTAGATTTTTAGATACATTCCGTTTCATGGCATCAAGTCTAGATGCACTTAGTAGCAATCTAGATATAGCCGGTTTCAATAACGTAAAGGCCTTTTTCCCATTAGATGATGAATTTACTCTAATACGTAGGAAGGGGGTATTTCCTTATGAGTATATTGACTCAAAGAGCAGATTAGATGAGTCAGCTCTTCCCCCCAGAGATAAATTCTTTAATAGTTTAACTAATACAGAATGTTCACTCGAAGACTATTCCCATGCTCAAAAAGTCTGGTCAGTTTTTGGATGTCAAAGTCTTAAAGATTACATGGAATTGTATCTTAAGACTGATGTTCTTTTACTGTCGGATGTGTTTCAAAATTTTCGTGCAATTTGCAAGAAAATATATTCATTAGATCCCGCCCACTATTACACTACACCCGGTCTCTCATGGGATGCAATGCTAAAAACAACAAAAATAGAACTAGAGTTATTAACTGATATTAATATGTATATGTTTATTCAAAATGGTATTCGTGGTGGATTAGTTCAGTGCTGCAAGCGCTATTCGAAAGCCAACCATATGTATATGGAGAACTTCGACAGCACTAAGCCATCAGAATTCCTGATGTATTTAGATGCCAATAACTTATATGGTTGGGCAATGTCACAATATCTCCCATATTCCGGCTTTAGATGGATGAATGATGCAGAATTAAATGCATTTGATATTTCATCTATCAAAGATAATTCAGAGTATGGGTACATTCTCGAGGTAGATCTTTTGTATCCAGACTCTCTTCACGATTACCATAATGATCTACCTTTTTGTCCATCAAACCAAAAGCCTACTCCCCAGGCTAAAGTTAAAAAACTTGTTGCTGACCTTAGGTCAAAAATAAAGTATCCCATCCATTATAGAAACCTTCAGCAATGTCTAAGAAATGGCTTAATATTATCAAAAATACACAAAATTTTGGAGTTTAAGCAGTCTCCCTGGCTTAAAAAGTATATAGACTTAAATACATACCACAGAACATTAGCAAAAAATAATTTTGAAAAAGACTTTTTCAAATTATTAAATAACGCTGTCTATGGAAAACGTTGAAAAACGTAAAGACATCAAACTGGTCACATCGTGGGAAACCACAAATCGCAATAGATTGGGTGCTCGAGCCCTCATTGCAAAGGCCAATTTCCATAGTTCGGCACAATTTGCAGAAGATATGTATGCGATTCAAATGAATCGACTCCATAATGTGTATGATAAGCCTATGTACTTAGGTTTTACAGTTCTCGAACTGTCAAAATGGCAAATGTATGATTTTCACTATGATTACATGAAGCCCAAGTATCAAGAAAAAGTGTCTTTGAATTATATGGATACAGACTCATTCATATATTCTATTGAGACGAAAGATTTCTTTAAAGATATTGCGGAAGATGTAGAAATGAGATTTGATACATCTGACTATCCAGAGGAGTTAACAAAAAAATATGGGATCAGAAGGTGCAATAAAAAAGTTTTAGGAATGATGAAAGATGAAAATAATGGAAAAAGAATGTTGGAGTTTGTTGGTCTTAGAGCCAAAATGTATTCATTGTCTCTTGAGGGGGGTGGATGCATAAAAAAATCAAAAGGTGTTAAAAAGTCTGCGTTAGATAAGTTGACTATAAATAGTTATAAGCAATGTCTATTTGAAAAAAAGACATTTTGTGATAGCATGTTGATGTTTAGATCTAAGATTCATAATTTATATACACATAGAATAAGAAAAACAACTTTAGGTTCTAGAGATGATAAGAGAAAAATAAAAGAAGATGGGATAAATACATATGCCTGGGGGCATTATAGAATTAATTCATAGTACTAAGAAAAAAAAAAAGAAAAGATAAATATATAAATAAATAATAAATTTATTAATAATCAAACAATCAAAAATGTTAGTAAAATTAAGTGGAAAAAAAAAAAAAAAAATGTAAATAAAATTAAGAAGAAAAAATAAAAAAAAAACTAATAATATAAAATAAATAAATGAATATTTAAAACCAAAAATAAGTACATGTGTTTCTTTTACTTCAATTTATGAAAGCAGAAAATGTAGGGTGTTGAAATGAAAAAGAAAAGTAGAAATACCAAATATATATATATATATATATTTGAAAATGTGTGTGTGTGTGTGTGTGTGTGTGTGTGTGTGTGTGTGTGTGTGTGTGTGTGTGTGTGATTGTGTATCTGTTTGTGCCTGTATTTAGAAATGCAGTGTATCTGTAAAAAAAAAAAAAAAAAATAAAGGAAAAGATAAACACAAGACTTGAGGTTGCAAGCGTGTGTGCTTGTGTACCTGCGTGTGTCTATTTAAAAATGCAGTGTACCTGAATAAAAAGAAGAAGATGGATAACACATGATTTTAGGTTGTACATATATGCATTTTATTTGAATTCATGTGTGTGTGTGTGTGATTGTGTATCTGTTTGTGCCTGTATTTAGAAATGCAGTGTATCTGTAAAAAAAAAAAAAATAAAATAAAGGAAAAGATAAACACAAGACTTGAGGTTGCAAGCGTGTGTGCTTGTGTACCTGCGTGTGTCTATTTAAAAATGCAGTGTACCTGAATAAAAAGAAGAAGATGGATAACACATGATTTTAGGTTGTACATATATGCATTTTATTTGAATTCATGAAGCTGAAAATAAAGTGTATGTATGTATGTATGGAATAAATAATAACACACGGAAATATGTATTTTGAAATGTTTTTTATTTATTTAAATGTAATGATTAAATTTAGTATTTATTTATTATTAAATATTTTTAATAAAGTTTAAAAATTCTACTGAATTTTCTAAAATATCATCAGCATCGAAAATTGACTTTATATCCCATTCCTCTGTAAGGGGCTCCTCGACAAGAAGCTCATCGAAGGTGGGCTCCATCCTTTGTCCCACCTCGGTTATATCAAGGATGATGGTTTCCGAGTCATCAACCTTTTGCTTCTTGTAGAACGAAGCGTCCTCATCCTCCTCAATTTTCCGTTTCTCTCGGGGAGAAATTTCAAGGAGCTCTATCCATTCCGATGGACTCAGCTCTGGTGTGAATTGGGGCATCACTTCCTTATTTGGTTGCTTAGATGGAATCGGCCAGGGCATCAGCTGTCCCAAATGAAAATCCATTGAATTTTCATCGTCGTCCATAAAATTGAACAGCTCCTGAATGTTCCTCGACATCTTTTTGAATGAGATACTTGTATTCAAGACGCTCTTTTATACCCGAAATTCCCTACACTGAGTATATTCGTTTCATACATAAATTAACCGAAACCTTAGCGCGCAGGTCTGAAGGTTTAAAGGAAATTACTGACAGGTTCATCACAAATCAATACTGTTCATGAAATTTTCATCTATTACTAGTACGCACACGTATTTTTTTTTTTTTTTTTATAGAACTTTACTGATATTTATCCGAGAGTTCTGATCATTTGAGAACCCAAGCCATTTAACTAGAACTCTATCATTTCGACGCCTTATTATCTTTTCAATCAAGTACGTGTCTGGAAATTTTGTTTTCCTCAACTCTTCATTATAGAAACCTCCTTTCAGAACTGCACCTTGATAGTCTTCCAGTATGTATGTAGTTGGATTGGTATTTTGTATTTGATTTATTTTAAAAATTTCAGTTGTCCAGTTCGGTGTATACCCCTTTTCAAATGTATGTTTATGCTTGCTAATACGCACATAATCTCCAACATGAAATTTACTGCCATTGAAGATTTTTATACGATTGTAGGCAGTATTCAATAAATTTTTCTCATTTAACGAATTAACATCAACAGGTCTCATTTGAATTGTTCTATGATGTTTTCGATTGTACTCATTTATCAATTGTTTATAAATTGTAATCCAACAATATGTTCCATTATAACTAAACTCTCTCCACATCATCTCCTTAAGCGTTCTATTAAAACGCTCAACAATTGACGCCTTAAGACCATTAAAAGTTGAGTAATGATTGATGTTATGTTTTCTACACAAACTCTTAAAGTCTGCATTAAAAAATTCCCCATGCATAGTTCGAAAACGTATCAATAACTGTCAATAGAAATTTATATCCTTTATTCGATGATGAGTACTGTCGCATTTCTACTAAGTCTGCTTGCCAATGATCATCGATTCCCTTCATAATAACTCTTCGGCGTTTAAAATTTTTACGAGCTGGTGCATGTAATTCCTCTATTAAATTCCTCCTGCTCATGATTCTCTTTTTAATTATTTTTCTTCATATTTAGCTTTACCTTAATTTTTATTTTTAATTATCTTTATTTATTTTATTTATTTTATAAACGAGAACAAGGCCTGCTTCCATTTGAAAAGTGCTGTCTGCAGAACATTTTTAAACAGTTTGTATTTAGTACTATTGCTTTGACCATTTTCCACATAGACTTCCACCAAATGGAAATTACTTTTCTCATTATTCCGCTCATTTGAGGAATGTCCGAACTTGTTAACGGTCCTATAGATTATAACTCTTAGCACACACAACACACATTATTTATCTATTTTATTATCGAATCTTACAGAGTCTATATTTAAATGTATATTTTGATTTTCAGCGTTAAATAAACTTCTTAATGACTCTATTTGCGAATTAAAATTCGTTTGTAAAGAACTTTCTGATTTTTTCAAGAGTTCTTCCACCTCAATTTTATTTTTATTAATCTCATGAAGAATTCTAAATGATATTTCACTTATTGTTTTCTGATCCGCCTGATCTTTTCCTTTTAAAAGTTTTTCAAAGCTCTCCATTGTTTCTTCTACTTTTCTTTCTAAAAAGACTTTAGTAACTACATCATTATCTTCCAAGGGTTCACCCACATTCTTAAGACGCTTGTTTGAAAAAATAATGTTCTGATCAGCGTCAAGTAGAACACCAGCAATTTGTTTTTTTACACTTGATCTTTCCTTTTCATTGCTTGTTGAGAAGAAGTGACCAAACTTGTCAAGAGGCATTTTGATATTACTAAATTAATGTTAATCACAGTATTATTTATTCAATAAATAATTTTTGCTTCACGAAGTTCTTCAACTATCGAAACGATTTCATTATTATGATTAGTGTTACCAGCTGCCTGTGAGCCAACTAAAAGTTTAAGTCTATCAACGATCTCATTGGGATCATCCCAATATACATAAATTGGCTTAGTTGAACTGAGTGTCATAAGACTTCCACCCTGATGCATGGATTTCTTATTTAGAGGTGTAGACATTGCACTTGGATCATCATTTTTTGAGAAAAGTTTTTTTATTATTTCAGTGTACTTTTTTGAGCGATTTCCCTTAAGCGGACCATGAGGTAGATGATTTTTTCTATGGGTATTGGTATTGGATATACATCCAAGTCCGTTTCATTATAATCTTTGGGATCTTTCAAGTAAATCAGAGAGTATAATCCAGGAGTAAGATTCCACTTTTCGCCAGATTCTAGCTCAATTTTCTTGTGGTAAATAGATATTTTAGAACTCCCCAAAATAATTTGTCCACTTTTTTTAGTAGGTCCAAATGCTTTATCGAGTTTTTTCTGACGTTCTAAATCATTTAAACTAAGATTAAAGATCTCATCTGTTATTTCATTTGTTTGATTATAGTCTTCATTACTAATTGTATCAGGTTTATTATAGCTCTCTTCGCTTGGTGCTAACGATAAATCTTCTGTTTGAAGCTCAGATATTCCTTTTTCCAGCGCATCATAATATTCACCAATACTACTAAAGTTTTCACCACTTTTAATTTCATTCCTACTATTTACTTCTCCTTCCTCTTCTTCCTTTTTTACGTTCGTCAACTGATTTGCTATTATATTCCCTCTCACAATTTTCTGAAGAGGTTGCGTTATTGGCTTAAACGTTTCCTCTAATTGATATTCATTTGCGGCTCTACCTAATTTAATGCTTTGAAATTTTCTTTTTAGTGCGTTTCTTGTTTTTGTCAATTCTTTCAGTATATGTTCATTCATTTTTTTTAAATTTAAAAACCAACAGATCTAACCGAAAAACACCTTTACATGTGGTTTCTGGTTTTCAAGCGGTTTGATTCAGTTTATCATGTGGTTAATCACGGTTTTTCATGTGGTTTAATACAGTTTAATGCGGTTTTTCAGATGGTTTTCGATGTAAACAATACACTCACTCGAATCATACTAAAGATAGTATAACTATATATAGTTGTTATATACTAAAATAAAATAAAATATATAATCTGGTTTTATTCATTCATTTATTTATTTTAAAGTTCAATACGCTATGAATAAGTTAATTAAAATCGACAGGTTTATGCTGCAATAATAGAAATCTTGAACATAAGTGTCCACAGTTAAAAGAACCGAATCGTTGAACTTGGTCATAATTGTATTTTATATTCTCTCCTAAATATCTAATAAGCTCTAAAGGTGGTGGTAAATTTCCATAACTATCAAAATATCTGATTTGCTTATCTGCTTTGAAGTAAGCTACCCAATGTGTTCCAGCTCCAGTTGAAAGGTCCAAGTTAACAATGCCACATTCTCTTTTCCGTACTCGTTTTGGTAATGAGTCTCTCATAAATACACCTCGGAAAAAGGGGATATGTTTGTGAGCAAAAGTCACAATATCTATGTTTGAGAGCGGCTTATTAGGTAGCTGAATTAAAAGTTTTTTGGAAAGTTAGTTGATATACCATATCCCTTTTGATATGGTCTTAGATAGAGTCCATTGCCTAAAGCAATGGCTTCCATTTTTCTGTTATGCCGTTTATTTTCTTCCAATTCTTTCTTTGCATTTTTAGCACTATTAATACTCTTTGCAATAGCTGCACCACCAGAGGCAAGTCCACCTAATGCTCCGAGTGCTGTTATAATGGGTATAAGCGGCAAGAAGCCACCAACTTTAGGAACACTAATAACTCGAGGAATTATTACTTCATTTTTCTTTCGCCCAAAAGTCTTGTTTATTGCTTTTTTAGCGATTTTTATCGCAGATTGAATATCATAAGGCTTCTCATTCTTCAATACTCTGGTAGCCACTCTTACGGCATGCATGATTTTTTTCTTTTTCTCACATGGCTTTTTATACTCTCTTTGTTTGAGTCCCATACCAAATTTTTTCTTTGCTTTCATTATGTTGGTTACAAAATAAGCAGCGGCTCTTTCCCCAAGAGTACTATCAGAGGCCTTTACACGCTCCCACGCTCTTTCGGCCAAATTTGAATCAGCTATATGCCGATTTCTCAAATCTGTATTATTAGCATATGCTATGTCGTGCTCCCTACAAGCATCTAATGGGTTTATACCCTTTTCGCCTCTTTCCAAACGACTTTCTAGCTTAGTTCCTGGCCCACAGAACTGATAACCTGGTATATGTAGTTCAATTGGGAGGGAGTTGATTATTTTATTGATAAGACCTCTACCTCGATAGAGCTGTGATTTGCTACTAGTTGATTTATAAAAGCGCACTACCATTTTAATTGATGTTTATTCTTCAAAGACTTGCAAGAGAGTAACGATCTGCTGAGAGAAGTGTATCTGATATGAGATTAATAAAACAAAAAACGAACATAGAAGTGAGGAATATCGATTTAAAAAATGGAGAAGACAAACAAGTTAGACATAGCAGATTATTACCCAATTCAATTAGAGCCCTAATTGTTGGACCTTCTAATTGTGGGAAAACAAATGTAATGATCAGTTTGATTGAAAGCCCAAATGGAGTGAAATTTGAAAATATTTATTTATATTCAAAGTCTTTACATCAACCAAAATATGAATATTTGAAAACACTCGTGAACCCAATAAAAGGGATGGGATATTTTACATTTTCAGAAAATGAGAGTGTTCTAGCACCAAGTAAAGACAAAAAGAACTCTATAATGATTTTTGATGATGTTGCTTGTGAAAAACAAAATAATATTCGTGCATACTTCTGTATGGGACGACATAATAACATTGATGCGTTTTATTTATGTCAAACGTATACACGCATCCCTAAACATCTTATTCGTGATAATGCAAACCTAATAATAATGTTCAAGCAGGATGAACTAAATATGAAACATGTGTATCAAGATCATGTAGGCGTAGATATGAAATTGGGTGATTTTAAGAATATTTGTCAATTTTGTTGGAAGGAAAAATATGGTTTTGTGCTTATAAGTAAAGACGATCCTCTAGAAAATGGACGCTATAGACGGGGATTCGCTGACTTTATTAGAATTTGAAATATAATATGAACAAATCTCATTGTTAGTTCACTTAACAATAATCGATCGAAATGACAACAACTCTTACATTAACGGGCAACAGCTCAATTTTAATGGCAAACTATCATCCACCAATTGAATTGAAGGGAAATTATGAGTGTGCGCTCATTGATTTCCACATGTATAACTCAATTCCAAATGTTTATCACGATAATAATTTATTTCATATTGGAGAACATGTTTTTGAGATACCTGTTGGATCATACGAGCTCAGTGATATAAGAAATATTATTATTGAGAAAATGGAGGAAAAAGAACCAAATAAATTAAAACACCCTCTCATCGAAAGTAACAACAACACGCTTCAAGTGATGATTTCAACTAAGGAACACCCTATATATTTCAACAAAAGAAATACTATTGGTCAATTATTCGGGTTTAATAAAAAAGTATTAGCACCGAATTCTATACACATCTCAGACCAGCCTGTTGATATTTTAAAAGTAAATACAATTCGAATAGAATGTAATATTGTAAGCGGGTCATATGTTAATGCAGAATCAAGTCATGTATTGCATGAGTTTGCTTTAAATGTTCCCCCAGGCTATAAAATGAGTGAGAAGCCTCACAATCTTATTTATTTCGCAGTGAACACGAGAGAGATACAGTCATTAAAAATACGGATTGTTGATCAGGACGGAAATTTAGTTAATTTACGTAATGAGAGTGTTACACTTCGCCTACATTTAAGACAACGAAATTATCAAACACTTTGAGTTATACTGCGGAAGAAAGAAGGTCGTTAAGGACAACACTCACAACAGAGAACAAATTGTTTTTAAGGTCATTGGGCTTAAAAATAAGAGAACAATGACTAATTTATTAGCTGTTCGAGAGAAACCCTATTCGGACGAGAGTATAATCAAAAAAGAATATCATAGCTACTCTCCCTATCTACAATCATTTAAGAGTAATGATGAAGTTAGAATCACAATCCAGAATCAGGACTTATATGTGCTACCGAGCGAGAGTTTTATTAATATTGAGGGCTTGATATCTTTGGCTAGCAATGCGTCTACTGGAGGTGGTAAACTGAAAAACAATTGCATGAGTTACCTTTTTGATGAGATTCGATACGAATTGAATGGAATTGAAATTTATCGAACTAGATTTGTTGGCACTTCAACAACCTTAAAAAACTATATTTCTTTGAATAAACCTGAAAGTCGAATGCTTGAGAATTCTGGATGGTTTAATGGAAATGAAAAACTAGTGGCAAATGATGGATATTTTAATTTCTCTATTCCTATTAAATACCTACTTGGATTTTGTGAAGACTACAACAAAGTCTTATTAAATTGTAAACATGAACTAATACTACTCATAACTAAAAACATGGATGATGTATATCATAGTAAAGTTGGAAGTATTGAGTATAAATTAAATATAACTAATATTACATGGAAAGTACCACATATTACTCTCAGTGATGAGAAGAAATTACTAATGTTAAATATAACAAAAAATGGATGCTCACTAACACTAGCATTCCGCAGTTGGGATTGCTATCTCAATCCAACACTAGCAGAAGGTACTCATCATGTGTGGAATGTAAAACTTGCAGCCAATAGAGAACGCCCCCGTTTCGCTATAATAGCCTTTATAGTGGATAATAAATTGATTCAAAATCAATTGCGAAACTTGAAAGTGTACTTGAACTCTGAAACATATCCCTATGATGATATGAATATAAATTTTAATCGTGACCGATTTGCAACTTTGTATGACATGTATGCAAATTTCCAAGCAAGTTACTATATGAAGCAGTCTGAACCGTTGTTAACACCTAAGGAATTTAAGGAAAAAGCACGGATTGTTGTTATAGATCTAACACATCAGAATGAGTCTGTTAAAACAGGTCCGATCGATATCAGAGTTTCCATCGAGTTGGAGAGTGCAAGTGTGAGAAACACTAAAGTATATTGTCTGCTTATGCATGATCGGTTAGTTGAGTATTCGCCATTAACAGGTTTAGTTCAGCGCATTGTTTAAATCAATTCGATGGAGAATCAAGTAGTTGTCGACATTCAAGGATTTTTTGGAAATTACGACTATTTTATATTAAAAGAAATTGCTCTTGTTTTTATGAATGGTTATTATCAAGATATTCATTACCTTATAAGACCACCATATGATTTTCTTAGACTAACGAAGAAGGCACGTAAAACGGCAATATGGTTAACTAGAAATCAGCACAATCTCTGTTGGAATGATGGAAATTATAGCTTTTTAGAAGTCAGAAACTATCTTCGTGAGCTTCTCAAAGATATGAGAGTAATCACGAAGGGAGATACAAAGAAAACGTTTCTTGAAAAGTTTCTAAAGACGCGTGTAATCAACATTGAAGACTTTGGATGTCCACGATTAGATGCGATGAAATTAAATGTTTTCTCCGATTGTGGGGCCCATCTAAATAAAGGTGTATGTGCCCTAAGAAACGCACGAGTTGTATTAGATTTTATTATAGTCTGTAATTTAAGTGTGATGTAAACCCATTGACTAAATTGAATAAAGCAAAACTCAATATTTATAATTCTATAGATTTTTTTTAATTCGTTTATATTTAGGAACATAAAGGTACAATCAAATTTTAATTTCCATATATTTCAAAATTAGAGCTTTCTAAGATTACAAATAGTTTAAATAAATTGTTTAGAGCACATTGGTTTGTTATTTTCTTATGTATTCTACAATTTGTGAAAAAGTTTTGAAAGTGTCTTTAACTTTGATTTAGTTCTAAATCAACTATTTTTGTAGTTAAATATTTACTTAAAAACTGTTTCTTAGCTCCACCTCGTACAATAACTGTAGCGAAACTATTTAAGGGACTTAATATATCACCAAGGCTTAAATAAGAAATGTCGCCATCACACCAATCCAATCCATCGACATACTGTTTAGTTATTTTCATGGTTTTTCTAGTTATTTCGTCCAGCTCTTTTATATTATAGGGAGGCTTGAAGTGAAAGAAATTCGGTATGATTGATCCGGCTTGCATGAAGGCCAATTCCTTCACAAAAATTTGACGCTCATTTCAAAATATATACTAAAAGTCAAGAAGAACACACGAGCTTCTGTCTATCTTAATCATTTTGCGTCTAAAGTGTATAATGTACTGAGAAGCATGAGCAAGACTCTTCACCTTAAATAGCGCCCACAATTCACTTCCCAAGTTAGTTTGAGACAACTGTTCAATCGATATGGACACACTTCACCTAAGAAAATCTAGAAATTCAAGAAAAATTCAAGATCACGAAATCATTTTTGGTTTCGAGTATTTTGTTAATCTACAATTAAAATTAAAGTGTGGCTTTTCAACAACGAGACGATTTACACCAATGGTTTGGATGCAGCAGCATAAACGTAATTTCGTTGGATTTGGAAAAGAGGAATGGATGCAATTACTGACGTTTAAGGAATATATCCAGCTAAGGCTTGAGCAGTTTGAGTTCTTGATGCCTGATGCAATAATTGATAATCCCAAGATTGAGAACATAAGGTGTCATTTTAAGATTAGAAAATCCGATAAGCAATGCATATTAATTTTAAATCAATATGGAAATAAAATTGAATTTGATAGTGAATCATGGAGAGCCTTCATAAGATTAGGGATATTTTTCACTTCATTCTTATGTTGGAACACACTGCTTAAAAATCAAATTTGTAATATTTATAATAACTACATTATCCCAAAATGTTCAAAGATGGGGAAATATGATGTACAACTTTTAGATTTAGATGTGACTTATGGACATGAAGCAGAAATTGACTTAACTCGCTTATGCTTTGAAATTTCAAGAAAGATGGGAAAAGAAATAAAAAAAGATGTAAACCAGTATAGACAACTATTACAAAAGAAAGTTACACAAGTATAGGCACTTTATAAATAAAATAAAATAATTCTTCAGTTGCATTTCTGCTTTTGGAGAATACACAACAGAATGGGTCTAATTTCGAATTTTGGATTTAAAGCAAATGTAAGGAAAATTGATGATTTCCTCAAGGAGTTTGAGGATGTAATTTTCCCTGAACACTCTAAATTGTTGGAGGAATACCGAGTATTTTTCATGGAGTATGAAAACTATCGTTTAATTAAATCAAAATATGGAAAGCACTTGACAGTGTGCTCATGGTCTTCGGATAACGCCAGAGAAGGAGCTGATACATGTGCTTGTCACTACTTTGTGTCATATAAAAGAAAACTGGATCGTTTTATATTCCAATACACTAACCTAAGAAAGAGGTTAAGCAAAATGGATAATAATAATAATAATATACTTTCATAATGTACATGTATCTTAAAATTAAACTATGTCAATAAGAATAAACAAATTTTCACATTTGTAAACATTTTATTTATAAATAAATAAATTATATTATGAAAATTAGAAAAAAAAGTTATTTTATTTAAACATTTTAAATTCCACAAACCTAGGTATGAAGCCCGTAGGTGCACAAGGCAGCGCATGCTATTATTTCAAATTATTGTGAAATTATCATAAGGAGGGTCAGTCAAACAGAGTACACTGTAAAAAGGGAGAGAACCAAACACACACGAAGAAGGTACCAGCACGTGGCAAACGTACGTGCGAAGTACCTACTTAACAACAGTTTACACCAATAATACTTTAATTATTGTGCGTGATAACATTCAGGTGTGAGGTGTCCTATGAGTTCTATACATTGACAAAGAAGTGAGAAAAGAGAAGCGTGGATTACCTTTCCACTGATCATTGCACCCACCCTCAAACATCAAATCATGTACATGCACAACAGTGCGCCAGCTGCTACCTGATCTTCCACTTGATTCTAGCACATAGGTTACAGGTTACACGATCAGCACACAATATCCTCCTTAAAACCACAATCACGTACGCACACACAAGTGCTGCTGAGTGATCCTCAACCCCACAATAAAAAAGGGTCAGCCATAAATCTATACCCTTCGATCATAAATGTCTCATACGTGATCCAAAATCACACATTTTCCTAAAAAAGGTCACACACCTGTCACTCCCCCACCCAAAAGCAATAAATTAGCTCCAATAATGAAGCAATTAAAAATCAAAAGCAATAAGCCACTTCCTGTCATAGAATCCCCATTTCCCTACTACTGAGACAATTGGAAAAATAAACATTCTGGTGCTGGTGATGTATATATATATATGTATGTATGTGTGTTCCAAAATATCATTTCTGGCGTTTTCAGGCATAGCCAATCAAAACAAACAGAAGCAAATTGCTAAAATTGTTAGGTCGGCAAAATACATTTGTTGGCAGCAGCAGCAGCAGCAGCAGCAAAGCACTATAATTGATTATGAGTTGTTAATATGCTTGAATTTTGGAGCCCTGCGAGGCTAAATATAAATAGCTTATTGTTAGTCTTAAGTACATATCCACATTATGTTAAATGCAGTTTGAGCTGCAGCAGCCGACCTTAGCAGCGCTCTCATTGTACAGCGCTCTCTTTGTGCAGCTCTCGATAAAGTGCATGCGCTGATTGGCCGGCTGCTGCAGCTAATCAGTTGTTTCGCATGCTGGTGATGTATATATATATATATATGTGTGTATGTGTGTTGCAAAATATTATTTCTGGCGTTTTCAGGCATATCCGATCAAAACAAACAGAAAAAAATTGCAAAAATTGTTAGGTCGGCAAAATACATTTCTGCCGCCATTTTTATCATTTGCAGACAATTGGAAAAATAAACATCTGTTCCTGGTGATGTATATATATATGTATGTATGTGTGTTGCAAAATATTATTTCTGGCGTTTTCCGGCATAGCCAATCAAAACAAACAGAAAAAATTGCAAAAATTTTTAGGTCGGCAAAATAAATTTCTGCCGCCATTTTTATCATTTGCAGACAATTGGAAAAATAAACATTCTGGTCCTGGTGATGTATATATATATGTATTTATGTGTGTTGCAAAATATTATTTCTTGCGTTGTAGGCATAGCCAATCAAAACAAACAGAAGCAAATTGCAAAAATTGTTAGGTCGGCAAAATAAATTTCTGCCGCCATTTTGATCATTTGCAGACAATTGGAAAAATAAACATTCTGGTGCTGGTGATGTATGTATATATGTATGTATGTGTGTTGCAAAATATCATTTCTGGCGTTTTCAGGCATAGCCAATCAAAACAAACAGAAGCAAATTGCTAAAATTGTTAGGTCGGCAAAATACATTTGTTGGCAGCAGCAGCAGCAGCAGCAAAGCACTATAATTGATTATGAGTTGTTAATATGCTTGAATTTTGGAGCCCTGCGAGGATTAATATAAATAGCTTATTGTTAGTCTTAAGTACATATCCACATTATGTTAAATGCAGTTTGAGCTGCAGCAGCCGACGTTAGCAGCGCTCTCTCTCTCTCTCTCTCTCGGTAAAGTGCATGCGCTGATTGGCCGGCTGCTGCAGCTAATCAGTTGTTTCGCATGCTGGTGATGTATATATATATATATGTGTGTATGTGTGTTGCAAAATATCATTTCTGGCGTTTTCGGACATAGCCAATCAAAACAAACAGAAGCAAATTGCAAAAATTGTTAGGTCGGCAAAATACATTTCTGCCGCCATTTTTATCATTTGCAGACAATTGGAAAAATAAACATTCTGGTCCTGGTGATTTATATATATATGTATGTATGTGTGTTGCAAAATATTATTTCTGGCGTTTCAGGCATATCCGATCAAAACAAACAGAAGCAAATTGCAAAAAATGTTAGGTCGGCAAAATACATTTCTGCCGCCATTTTGATCATTTGCAGACAATTGGAAAAATAAACATTCTGGTCCTGGTGATGCATATATATATGTATGTATGTGTGTTGCAAAATGATATTTCGGGCGTTTTAAGGCATAGCCAATCAAAACAAACAGAAGCAAATTGCAAAAATTGTTAGGTCGGCAAAATACATTTCTGCCGCCATTTTTATCATTTGCAGACAATTGGAAAAATAAACATTCTGGTCGTGGTGATGTATATATATATGTATGTATGTGTGTTGCAAAATATTATTTCTGGCGTTTTCAGGCATATCCGATCAAAACAAACAGAAAAAATTTGCAAAAATTGTTAGGTCGGCAAAATACATTTCTGCCGCCATTTTTATCATTTGCAGACAATTGGAAAAATAAACATTCTGTTCCTGGTGTTGTATATATACATGTATGTATGTGTGTTGCAAAATATTATTTCTGGCGTTTTCAGGCATATCCGATCAAAACAAACAGAAAAAAATTGCAAAAATTGTTAGGTCGGCAATATACATTTCTGCCGCCATTTTTATCATTTGCAGACAATTGGAAAAATAAACATTCTGGTCGTGGTGATGTATATATATATGTATGTATGTGTGTTGCAAAATATTATTTCTGGCGTTTTCAGGCATATCCGATCAAAACAAACAGAAGCAAATTGCAAAAATTGTTAGGTCGGCAAAATACATTTCTGCCGCCATTTTGGTCATTTGCAGACGATTGGAAAAATAAACATTCTGGTCCTGGTGATGTATACATATATGTGTATGTATGTGTGTTGCAAAATATTATTTCTGGCGTTTTTAAGCATAGCCAATCAAAACAAACAGAAAAAATTGCAAAAATTGTTAGGTCGGCAAAATAAATTTCTGCCGCCATTTTGATCATTTGCAGACAATTGGAAAAATAAACATTCTGGTGCTGGTGATTTATATATATATGTATGTATGTGTGTTGCAGAATATCATTTCTGGCGTTTCCAGGCATAGACAATCAAAACAAACAGAAAAAAATTGCAAAAAATTGTTAGGTCGGCAAAATACATTTCTGCCGCCATTTTTATCATTTGCAGACAATTGGAAAAATAAACATTCTGGTCCTGGTGATGTATATATATATATGTATGTATGTGTGTTGCAAAATATGATTTCTGGCGTTTTCAGGCATATCCGATCAAAACAAACAGAAAAAAATTGCAAAAATTGTTAGGTCGGCAAAATACATTTCTGCCGCCATTTTTATCATTTGCAGACAATTGGAAAAATAAACATTCTGGTCCTGGTGATGTATATATATATGTATGTATGTGTGTTGCAAAATATCATTTCTGGCGTTTTCAGGCATAGCCAATCAAAACAAACAGAAAAAAATTGCAAAAATTGTTAGGTCGGCAAAATACATTTCTGCCGCCATTTTTATCATTTGCAGACAATTGGAAAAATAAACATTCTGGTCCTGGTGATGTATATATATATATGTATGTATGTGTGTTGCAAAATATGATTTCTGGCGTTTTCAGGCATATCCGATCAAAACAAACAGAAAAAAATTGCAAAAAATTGTTAGGTCGGCAAAATACATTTCTGCCGCCATTTTTATCATTTGCAGACAATTGGAAAAATAAACATTCTGGTCCTGGTGATGTATATATATATGTATGTATGTGTGTTGCAAAATATTATTTCTGGCGTTTTTAGGCATAGCCAATCAAAACAAACAGAAGCAAATTGCAAAACTTGTTAGGTCGGAAAAATACATTTCTGCCGCCATTTTTATCATTTGCAGACAATTGGAAAAATAAACATTCTGTTCCTGGTGTTGTATATATACATGTATGTATGTGTGTTGCAAAATATTATTTCTGGCGTTTTCAGGCATATCCGATCAAAACAAACAGAAAAAATTGCAAAAATTGTTAGGTCGGCAATATACATTTCTGCCGCCATTTTTATCATTTGCAGACAATTGGAAAAATAAACATTCTGGTCGTGGTGATGTATATATATATGTATGTATGTGTGTTGCAAAATATTATTTCTGGCGTTTTCAGGCATATCCGATCAAAACAAACAGAAGCAAATTGCAAAAATTGTTAGGTCGGCAAAATACATTTCTGCCG
This sequence comes from Drosophila planitibia, assembly GCA_035043785.1. Classification (NCBI taxonomy): domain Eukaryota; kingdom Metazoa; phylum Arthropoda; class Insecta; order Diptera; family Drosophilidae; genus Drosophila; species Drosophila planitibia. The sequence continues at coordinate 16,324 of JAWNMS010000020.1, read as the reverse complement.
CCATTTTGGTCATTTGCAGACGATTGGAAAAATAAACATTCTGGTCCTGGTGATGTATACATATATGTGTATGTATGTGTGTTGCAAAATATTATTTCTGGCGTTTTTAAGCATAGCCAATCAAAACAAACAGAAAAAATTGCAAAAATTGTTAGGTCGGCAAAATAAATTTCTGCCGCCATTTTGATCATTTGCAGACAATTGGAAAAATAAACATTCTGGTGCTGGTGATTTATATATATATGTATGTATGTGTGTTGCAGAATATCATTTCTGGCGTTTCCAGGCATAGACAATCAAAACAAACAGAAAAAAATTGCAAAAAATTGTTAGGTCGGCAAAATACATTTCTGCCGCCATTTTTATCATTTGCAGACAATTGGAAAAATAAACATTCTGGTCCTGGTGATGTATATATATATATGTATGTATGTGTGTTGCAAAATATTATTTCTGGCGTTTTCAGGCATATCCGATCAAAACAAACAGAAAAAAATTGCAAAAAATTGTTAGGTCGGAAAAATACATTTCTGCCGCCATTTTGATCATTTGCAGACAATTGGAAAAAAAACATTCTGGTCCTGGTGATGTATATATATATATGTATGTATGTGTGTTGCAAAATATCATTTCTGGCGTTTTCAGGCATATCCGATCAAAACAAACAGAAAAAAATTGCAAAAATTGTTAGGTCGGCAATATACATTTCTGCCGCCATTTTTATCATTTGCAGACAATTGGAAAAATAAACATTCTGGTCGTGGTGATGTATATATATATGTATGTATGTGTGTTGCAAAATATTATTTCTGGCGTTTTCAGGCATATCCGATCAAAACAAACAGAAGCAAATTGCAAAAATTGTTAGGTCGGCAAAATACATTTCTGCCGCCATTTTGGTCATTTGCAGACAATTGGAAAAATAAACATTCTGGTCCTGGTGATGTATACATATATGTGTATGTATGTGTGTTGCAAAATATTATTTCTGGCGTTTTTAAGCATAGCCAATCAAAACAAACAGAAAAAATTGCAAAAATTGTTAGGTCGGCAAAATAAATTTCTGCCGCCATTTTGATCATTTGCAGACAATTGGAAAAATAAACATTCTGGTGCTGGTGATTTATATATATATGTATGTATGTGTGTTGCAGAATATCATTTCTGGCGTTTCCAGGCATAGACAATCAAAACAAACAGAAAAAAATTGCAAAAAATTGTTAGGTCGGCAAAATACATTTCTGCCGCCATTTTTATAATTTGCAGACAATTGGAAAAATAAACATTCTGGTGCTGGTGATGTATATATATATGTATGTTGCAAAAAATAATTGCTGGCGTTTTCAGGCATATCCGATCAAAACAAACAGAAAAAATTTGCAAAAATTGTTAGGTCGGCAAAATACATTTCTGCCGCCATTTTTATCATTTGCAGACAATTGGAAAAATAAACATTCTGGTCCTGGTGATGTATATATATATGTATGTATGTGTGTTGCAAAATATTATTTCTGGCGTTTTTAGGCATAGCCAATCAAAACAAACAGAAGCAAATTGCAAAACTTGTTAGGTCGGAAAAATACATTTCTGCCGCCATTTTGATCATTTGCAGACAATTGGAAAAAAAAACATTCTGGTCCTGGTGATGTATATATAAATATGTATGTATGTGTGTTGCAAAATATTATTTCTGGCGTTTTCAGGCATATCCGATCAAAACAAACATAAAAAAATTGCAAAAAATTGTTAGGTCGGAAAAATAAATTTCTGCCGCCATTTTGATCATTTGCAGACAATTTGAAAAATAAACATTCTGGTGCTGGTGATGTATATATATATGTATGTATGTGTGTTGCAGAATATCATTTCTGGCGTTTCCAGGCATAGACAATCAAAACAAACAGAAAAAAATTGCAAAAAATTGTTAGGTCGGCAAAATACATTTCTGCCGCCATTTTTATCATTTGCAGACAATTGGAAAAATAAACATTCTGGTCCTGGTGATGTATATATATATATGTATGTATGTGTGTTGCAACCTGGGCTAAGAACTTGTGGGATGGTTCGGAAGGGGCTGAGCTGAGGCCACCAGGCGGGTCGCGGGTTGCGGATAGCGAACGGCCTCCCCCCAGGGAGGTTAGCTGCGAATAACACGAGATTCCTCGTAAATAAGCAGTCCCGGACAAACAGCGGGTGCGATAATGTCGATCGTACCGACAAGGCGCTTGTGTTGCCGCCTTCCAAAGTATAGCCTCACACAACCCCTATCTCCCCACATACTTACCTACCCCATCCTATCCCCTCATCTCACTCCGGGCTGGACTAAGGCGTCACTCGAACCGTGCCGAGAGTCAGCTAGGCTGGGGGCCCGGATTAAGAACTAGCCCAGTCGTTAACGGTGAGCTCAGGCAAATGGCGACCGCCTGTTCTAAATTAGCCTTACCCGGGTATCGCGGATCTCTGCCCGGGCGGACACATATTTCTCCGCAGCTCGTGGGACTCCATGAAAAAAGTAAAAATTACTAAAATACCGCAGGATCTCCCTGCGGAGCAGGTCGCAAGACAATTAGAAGGTCAGACCCCTGATGGGGAACGACCCTCTCGTGTGGTAGACCATCCTCCACACCGTGCTGCTCCAGCAACAAATAAGAGAGTGCCGCAGGCACAAGAAACTCCGGCTGTGAGGCATGGGGGACCGATGGCTGGTACACCCAGACCACCGCGCCCAGCACCGAAAGCCGCGAGGCAAGGCGCTCAGCGCCCAAAGAGGAAGGGAGAGTTCCTGCCACCTAGGGGTCAACCCGGTGGACTGGACGACCCGAACCGGAGGAATCTCTGCGGTTCAAAGGTCAAATGGTACCTTCGGTACCTCCAGCAGGGACTCACCGCTGATGAAGCCCTGAAAAAGGCCAAAGAGCCCAGGGAGGAGGCTGCAGCACCTGCGCCCGCCCCGAAGAGGCGTAGCAGCAACCTCACACCACCGGTGGCCACCCCCAAGAGGATGTGCCCGGAGGTTGTAGGCGCTACCCGCGGCCCGGCAAAGGCAAAGGTGCTGAGCAAAAATGGGGCAGGGGATCTAGACCTGCGCCCAAGCACGTCGCGTGCAGCGGCCACGAAGCCCAGCTCTCCGACACCCACCGAACCTCGCCTGTCATATGCAGATATGGCAAAAAAGGTTAGGGTGGCCGTGTTGCCCGTGGATTTCCCACGGGTCATGCTCAGTCACGGAGATTTGTCTGTGTTGGAAGAGGCCATCATAGACGAAGTTATTGCGTCTGGTGGAGATATTGCGGCCTCATTCACGGGTATTCACTTCCGGGTTGGATTCCTGGTAATTGAATGCTCCGGTGAGGCCTCAGCCGCCTGGCTGAGGACCGCGATATCGAGGCTACAATCGTGGAAGGGCGTGCCCCTTGAGTGCAAGGTGGGAGATGACATACCGTCGCCCCACTGCATCACGCTGTTCTGCCCCAGGAGTGTAGATCGATCCACCGAACCCCTGTTGGTTCTGCTGAGGAACCAGAACAGGATCGAGACCGACACCTGGAAGGTGATCTCCAGGAGGAACGAGGGTGGAGGAGCCCTCCTGGTGATCGGGATAGACGAGCTATCCCGGGATATAATTGTGGAGAAGGGGTACCAGGTCTTCTTCCGCTACGGGACTATCCCCGTAAGTGGACTAAAGAAGAAGACTGGAGCAAAACCCCAACCTGCTCCAACGGGCAAGGAGGATGTCTTAGTGGGTAACATCGCCACATCAGACACTCCTGCCCCGGAGCAGAGAAGTCCAACCGCGCAGCCCACCGACCCGTCGGAGGACCTCGCAGATGACGAAGAACTGGCAGATGTGACGCTCTGCCAGGAGGAGATTCTGGGGGAGGAAGACATCCCCATGTCCTCGCAGGAGCTGGCGGAGGAGCTGCAGGATGCAGCTGTAGCTGACGTCGTTATGACGAGCAGCGGTGACGGGGGCAGCTCCAGGCCCCATTCACCGTGTCAGCTGGAGCCTCCCCAGAAGTAGATGCCGAAGGGCATCAACACAGGGCTGGCCCAGGTAAACATCCACCGGGCCAAGGCAGCCTCGGCGGTCTTAGCAAGGATGTTCACAAACAAACACCTTGGGCTGGCCCTGGTACAGGAGCCGTGGGTGAACAATGGCATTAAGGGCCTGTTCACAGCCGACTCAAAGGTAATCTGGGATCGGAGAGATCCAGCACCCAGAGCCTGTATCATGGTAAGGAAAAGTATTAACTTTACTATCCTTTCAGAATTCTTGACTAGAGACTGCGTTCCCATATTGGTGTATACCAAAGGCAGCGCGGTCTCTATGGTCATCGCGTCTGCATACTTCGCAGGGGATGCCCCCTGCCCACCACCAGAGGTCGAAAAGCTGGTGGAGTATTGCAGGAAAGAGAAGATGCCGGTGCTCATCGGATGCGATGCCAACGCGCACCATACTATATGGGGCAGCAGTGACATCAATCTAAGGGGTGAGTGCCTAACTGATTTTATTTTTAAATATAATCTAGAACTAGGAAATGTCGGATCTGCTCCGACATTTGTTACTAGGATCAGGGAAGAGGTGCTGGACATCACCCTGATCAGTCGGTCCCTAAAGCCTCACCTTAGGGAATGGCATATTTCCCAAGAGGAATCCATGTCTGACCATAGGACTATCCTATTTAATTTAAAATTAAATACGGATAGTAGCACACCAGGTCGCAACCCCAGGAGAACCAACTGGGAAGGCTATAAGTCGACCTTAGGGCTCAACCTAGCCAACGGACTATCTGGTACACCCAGGAATCCGATAGAGCTGGACAGAGCCACGGATGACCTCAATAAGTGCATAATTAATGCATTTGAGGAAAATTGCCCGATAGGGAAAAGATTCAGGGAAAAAGATGCCCCATGGTGGAACGACAGTCTAGAAAGGCTGCGCGTCACCACACGTCGCCTCTTCAATAAAGCCAAGAGAGACGGAATATGGGAACAATACCGCGAAAGCCTTACCTCCTATAATAAGGAGATAAGAAAGGCCAAGCGGAAGAATTACAGAGACTTCTGTGAAAGCATAGTTAGCACAAGCGAAGGCGCCAGGCTCCACAGAGCACTGGCGAAACGAACGCCTGATGCTAACCTTGCACTGAAGCGTGGGGATAATTCCTTCACGAGTAGCAATAAGCAAAGATTAGAATTACTCTTCGAGACGCACTTCCCAGGCTGCACACCCCTGCAGGAAGAGGCTATCGTAGGAATTAGCAGATATAGACCGTCCACTGACGACTGGGCATGCGCCAAGTCGACAGTCACAAGGGAGAAATTAAATTGGGCAATTGGCACATTCCAGCCCTATAAATCTCCCGGAATGGACGGCATATCGCCAGCCTTCCTTCAAACGGGCCAGGATATACTCCTCTCCCGTATTAGGAAAGCTCTAGTAAGTAGCCTAGCCCTCGGACACATTCCGAGCGCATGGAGGAGAGCTAGGGTAGTCTTCATCCCGAAAGCAGGGAAGAAAGATATTACCGACCCGAAGTCCTTCAGACCCATCAGCTTGACATCGTTTTTATTGAAAACGTTGGAAAAGATGGTGGACTACAAGATTAGAAGCACTTTGCTCAAGCAAAGGCCGCTGCACCCAACGCAGCATGCATATAGAGTAGGCAGGTCTACGGACACAGCACTTTATCAGCTGCAACGTACCTTGAGTGCGGCAATTGATAATAAGGAAGTAGCTTTGTGCGCCTTCCTTGACATAGAGGGTGCCTTTGACAATACATCACACGATGCGATCAAGGACACCCTCTCGAGAAGGGGCCTGGATCCTACCACCAGCAGATGGATTCTCGCACTGCTGCGATCCAGGCAGGTCACAGCATCAGTGCATGATAGCACCGTAACGGTCCTAACCACCAAGGGCTGTCCCCAAGGGGGGGTTCTGTCTCCGCTACTCTGGAGTCTGTTGGTAGACGAACTACTAGACAGACTCACTAACAGTGGTATACGGTGTCAAGGTTATGCCGATGACATTGTTATCATAGAGCGAGGCAAATTTGAAGAATCACTCTGTGACATAGTCCAGTCTGGGCTAAGGATAACGTATGACTGGTGTAGGGAGGTCGGACTCAACCTTAACCCTACGAAAACAGTCATCGTCCCCTTTACCAGACGACATAAATTTCAGAGGATGAGGCAAATATGGCTCTCAGGTACCCCACTAGATATAAGTAGGGAGGTTAAATACCTGGGCGTCATATTTGACAGTAAACTTAACTTTGGCACCCATGTGCAGAATGCCATGTTAAAGTGCTCCAGAGCGCTTTACACATGTCGCAGCATAGCCGGCAAATCATGGGGCACATCACCAAAGATAGTAAGATGGCTATACCTAATGGTAGTAAGACCCATGCTAACCTATGGGGTAATAGCATGGGGTGACAGAGCACGGTTGATCACCGTGAAAAGGCAACTGCAAAAATTGCAAAGAATGGCCTGTGTCTGTATGACAGGAGCAATGCGCACCTGCCCAACAATGGCCCTTGAAGCCTTAATGGAGCTCACGCCACTCCACCACATCATAAGGCTCAAGCAGAAAGCGACGCTTTTAAGGATGTCAGCAGAAGGAGTTGGGGGCAATCACATCCTAGGCAATAGGGATGCCCAACTCCTCTCAAATGAACTGCCCCTGCTATTGCAACCCAGGGACGAAATGAAAGTCGAATACATCTTCGAACGTAATTTCACAGTTCACATGAGCAGTAAAAGGGACTGGACAACTCTGGAAGAGGTCCACCCTATGAAGCCGCACACCATAAGGTGGTACACCGACGGATCACTCACCAACCAGGGCACAGGTCTTGGTGTGGTGGGCCCTCGGGTGTCATACCACGAATCCCTAGGAACGCACACCAGCATATTCCAGGCTGAGGTATGTGCGATAGGAAGATGTGCGGATTTTAACTTAAAACGTAACTATCGGAACACAGATATATCCATACTATCCGATAGTCAAGCAGCATTAAATGCAATAACGGGGACTAAAATAACATCAAAGATAGTCCAGGAGGCTCGTTCAAAGCTAAACCTACTTGGGACTCACAACAGGCTTGCCCTGCGATGGGTCCCGGGCCACAGGGATATAGCGGGTAACGAGGCGGCTGATAAGCAGGCGAGAATGGGGGCAGAAAGGCCCCTGATAGGACCAGAACCGTATTGTGGCACAGGCAGGCACACTATACGGCTGGTACTTAGAAATGAAGAGAAACAGATGCGGCAGCAGAGCTGGTCGGAGGCAGTAGGTCTCCGGCAAGCCAGATGTCTCCTCGGTGGTTATAATCTCAAGCGATTTAAGCAAGTTATAACCATGGGAAAGAACAACCTTAGGATACTCACCGGTCTAATGACGGGGCACTGTCGACTAAGGAGTCACCTAACTAGACTAGGTATATATAGTAGCGATCTCTGCAGGTTCTGTGAAATAGAGGAGGAATCCTCGGTACACATCCTAGCAGAATGTGTCGCACTAGCTAGAAGGAGATGCAGCATCCTGGGGATGCATGTCTTGAATTTTAGAGACATAGAAGACCTCAACCCAACAAAGATCCTCACATTCGTGCGGGAAGTGGGGCTGATGGAAGAGCTATAGGCTCAGAAGGGGGCACAATAGATCTAAAGGTCGCGGTGCAACTTCCCCAATAATAATAATAATGTGTGTTGCAAAATATGATTTCTGGCGTTTTCAGGCATATCCGATCAAAACAAACAGAAAAAAATTGCAAAAAATGGTTAGGTCGGCAAAATACATTTCTGCCGCCATTTTTATCATTTGCAGACAATTGGAAAAATAAACATTCTGGTCCTGGTGATGTATATATATATGTATGTATGTGTGTTGCAAAATATTATTTCTGGCGTTTTTAGGCATAGCCAATCAAAACAAACAGAAGCAAATTGCAAAAATTGTTAGGTCGGCAAAATACATTTCTGCCGCCATTTTTATCATTTGCAGACAATTGGAAAAATAAACATTCTGGTCGTGGTGATGTATATATATATGTATGTATGTGTGTTGCAAAATATTATTTCTGGCGTTTTCAGGCATATCCGATCAAAACAAACAGAAAAAAATTGCAAAAAATTGTTAGGTCGGCAAAATACATTTCTGCCGCCATTTTGATCATTTGCAGACAATTGGAAAAATAAACATTCTGGTCCTGGTGATGTATATATACATGTATGTATGTGTGTTGCAAAATATTATTTCTGGCGTTTTCAGGCATATCCGATCAAAACAAACAGAAAAAAATTGCAAAAATTGTTAGGTCGGCAAAATACATTTCTGCCGCCATTTTGATCATTTGCAGACAATTGGAAAAATAAACATTCTGGTGCTGGTGATGTATATATATATGTATGTATGTGTGTTGCAGAATATCATTTCTGGCGTTTCCAGGCATGCATAGACAATCAAAACAAACAGAAAAAAATTGCAAAAAATTGTTAGGTCGGCAAAATACATTTCTGCCGCCATTTTGATCATTTGCAGACAATTGGAAAAATAAACATTCTGGTCCTGGTGATGTATATATATATATGTATGTATGTGTGTTGCAAAATATGATTTCTGGCGTTTTCAGGCATATCCGATCAAAACAAACAGAAAAAAATTGCAAAAAATTGTTAGGTCGGCAAAATACATTTCTGCCGCCATTTTTATCATTTGCAGACAATTGGAAAAATAAACATTCTGGTCCTGGTGATGTATATATATATGTATGTATGTGTGTTGCAAAATATTATTTCTGGCGTTTTTAGGCATAGCCAATCAAAACAAACAGAAGCAAATTGCAAAAATTGTTAGGTCGGCAAAATACATTTCTGCCGCCATTTTTATCATTTGCAGACAATTGGAAAAATAAACATTCTGGTCGTGGTGATGTATATATATATGTATGTATGTGTGTTGCAAAATATTATTTCTGGCGTTTTCAGGCATATCCGATCAAAACAAACAGAACAAGCAAATTGCAAAAATTGTTAGGTCGGCAAAATACATTTCTGCCGCCATTTTTATCATTTGCAGACAATTGGAAAAATAAACATTCTGGTCCTGGTGATGTATATATATATATGTATGTATGTGTGTTGCAAAATATGATTTCTGGCGTTTTCAGGCATATCCGATCAAAACAAACAGAAAAAAATTGCAAAAAATTGTTAGGTCGGCAAAATACATTTCTGCCGCCATTTTTATCATTTGCAGACAATTGGAAAAATAAACATTCTGGTGCTGGTGATGTATATATATATGTATGTATGTGTGTTGCAGAATATCATTTCTGGCGTTTCCAGGCATAGACAATCAAAACAAACAGAAAAAAATTGCAAAAAATTGTTAGGTCGGCAAAATACATTTCTGCCGCCATTTTGATCATTTGCAGACAATTGGAAAAATAAACATTCTGGTCCTGGTGATGTATACATATATGTGTATGTATGTGTGTTGCAAAATATTATTTCTGGCGTTTTTAAGCATAGCCAATCAAAACAAACAGAAAAAATTGCAAAAATTGTTAGGTCGGCAAAATAAATGGCAAAATAAATTTCTGCCGCCATTTTGATCATTTGCAGACAATTGGAAAAATAAACATTCTGGTGCTGGTGATTTATATATATATGTATGTATGTGTGTTGCAGAATATCATTTCTGGCGTTTCCAGGCATAGACAATCAAAACAAACAGAAAAAAATTGCAAAAAATTGTTAGGTCGGCAAAATACATTTCTGCCGCCATTTTTATCATTTGCAGACAATTGGAAAAATAAACATTCTGGTCCTGGTGATGTATATATATATATGTATGTTTGTGTGTTGCAAAATATGATTTCTGGCGTTTTCAGGCATATCCGATCAAAACAAACAGAAAAAAATTGCAAAAAATTGTTAGGTCGGCAAAATACATTTCTGCCGCCATTTTTATCATTTGCAGACAATTGGAAAAATAAACATTCTGGTCCTGGTGATGTATATATATATATGTATGTATGTGTGTTGCAAAATATTATTTCTGGCGTTTTTAGGCATAGCCAATCAAAACAAACAGAAGCAAATTGCAAAACTTGTTAGGTCGGAAAAATACATTTCTGCCGCCATTTTGATCATTTGCAGACAATTGGAAAAAAAACATTCTGGTCCTGGTGATGTATATATATATATGTATGTATGTGTGTTGCAAAATATTATTTCTGGCGTTTTCAGGCATATCCGATCAAAACAAACAGAAAAAAATTGCAAAAATTGTTAGGTCGGCAATATACATTTCTGCCGCCATTTTTATCATTTGCAGACAATTGGAAAAATAAACATTCTGGTCGTGGTGATGTATATATATATGTATGTATGTGTGTTGCAAAATATTATTTCTGGCGTTTTCAGGCATATCCGATCAAAACAAACAGAAGCAAATTGCAAAAATTGTTAGGTCGGCAAAATACATTTCTGCCGCCATTTTGGTCATTTGCAGACAATTGGAAAAATAAACATTCTGGTCCTGGTGATGTATACATATATGTGTATGTATGTGTGTTGCAAAATATTATTTCTGGCGTTTTTAAGCATAGCCAATCAAAACAAACAGAAAAAATTGCAAAAATTGTTAGGTCGGCAAAATAAATTTCTGCCGCCATTTTGATCATTTGCAGACAATTGGAAAAATAAACATTCTGGTGCTGGTGATTTATATATATATGTATGTATGTGTGTTGCAGAATATCATTTCTGGCGTTTCCAGGCATAGACAATCAAAACAAACAGAAAAAAATTGCAAAAAATTGTTAGGTCGGCAAAATACATTTCTGCCGCCATTTTTATAATTTGCAGACAATTGGAAAAATAAACATTCTGGTGCTGGTGATGTATATATATATGTATGTTGCAAAAAATAATTGCTGGCGTTTTCAGGCATATCCGATCAAAACAAACAGAAAAAATTTGCAAAAATTGTTAGGTCGGCAAAATACATTTCTGCCGCCATTTTTATCATTTGCAGACAATTGGAAAAATAAACATTCTGGTCCTGGTGATGTATATATATATGTATGTATGTGTGTTGCAAAATATTATTTCTGGCGTTTTTAGGCATAGCCAATCAAAACAAACAGAAGCAAATTGCAAAACTTGTTAGGTCGGAAAAATACATTTCTGCCGCCATTTTGATCATTTGCAGACAATTGGAAAAAAAAACATTCTGGTCCTGGTGATGTATATATATATATGTATGTATGTGTGTTGCAAAATATTATTTCTGGCGTTTTCAGGCATATCCGATCAAAACAAACATAAAAAAATTGCAAAAAATTGTTAGGTCGGAAAAATAAATTTCTGCCGCCATTTTGATCATTTGCAGACAATTTGAAAAATAAACATTCTGGTGCTGGTGATGTATATATATATGTATGTATGTGTGTTGCAGAATATCATTTCTGGCGTTTCCAGGCATAGACAATCAAAACAAACAGAAAAAAATTGCAAAAAATTGTTAGGTCGGCAAAATACATTTCTGCCGCCATTTTTATCATTTGCAGACAATTGGAAAAATAAACATTCTGGTCCTGGTGATGTATATATATATATGTATGTATGTGTGTTGCAAAATATGATTTCTGGCGTTTTCAGGCATAGCCGATCAAAACAAACAGAAAAAAATTGCAAAAAATTGTTAGGTCGGCAAAATACATTTCTGCCGCCATTTTTATCATTTGCAGACAATTGGAAAAATAAACATTCTGGTCCTGGTGATGTATATATATATGTATGTATGTGTGTTGCAAAATATTATTTCTGGCGTTTTTAGGCATAGCCAATCAAAACAAACAGAAGCAAATTGCAAAAATTGTTAGGTCGGAAAAATAAATTTCTGCCGCCATTTTGATCATTTGCAGACAATTGGAAAAAAAAACATTCTGGTCCTGGTGATGTATATATATATATGTATGTATGTGTGTTGCAAAATATTATTTCTGGCGTTTTCAGGCATATCCGATCAAAACAAACAGAAAAAAATTGCAAAAAATTGTTAGGTCGGCAAAATACATTTCTGCCGCCATTTTTATCATTTGCAGACAATTGGAAAAATAAACATTCTGGTGCTGGTGATGTATATATATATGTATGTATGTGTGTTGCAAAATATGATTTCTGGCGTTTTCAGGCATATCCGATCAATACAAACAGAAAAAAATTGCAAAAAATTGTTAGGTCGGCAAAATACATTTCTGCCGCCATTTTTATCATTTGCAGACAATTGGAAAAATAAACATTCTGGTCCTGGTGATGTATATATACATGTATGTATGTGTGTTGCAAAATATTATTTCTGGCGTTTTTAGGCATAGCCAATCAAAACAAACAGAAGCAAATTGCAAAAATTGTTAGGTCGGAAAAATACATTTCTGCCGCCATTTTGATCATTTGCAGACAATTGGAAAAAAAACATTCTGGTCCTGGTGATGTATATATATATATGTATGTATGTGTGTTGCAAAATATTATTTCTGGCGTTTTCAGGCATATCCGATCAAAACAAACAGAAAAAAATTGCAAAAAATTGTTAGGTCGGCAAAATACATTTCTGCCGCCATTTTTATCATTTGCAGACAATTGGAAAAATAAACATTCTGGTGCTGGTGATGTATATATATATGTATGTATGTGTGTTGCAAAATATGATTTCTGGCGTTTTCAGGCATATCCGATCAAAACAAACAGAAAAAAATTGCAAAAAATTGTTAGGTCGGCAAAATACATTTCTGCCGCCATTTTTATCATTTGCAGACAATTGGAAAAATAAACATTCTGGTCCTGGTGATGTATATATATATATGTATGTATGTGTGTTGCAAAATATGATTTCTGGCGTTTTCAGGCATATCCGATCAAAACAAACAGAAAAAAATTGCAAAAAATTGTTAGATCGGCAAAATACATTTCTGCCGCCATTTTTATCATTTGCAGACAATTGGAAAAATAAACATTCTGGTCCTGGTGATGTATATATACATGTATGTATGTGTGTTGCAAAATATTATTTCTGGCGTTTTTAGGCATAGCCAATCGAAACAAACAGAAGCAAATTGCAAAAATTGTTAGGTCGGAAAAATACATTTCTGCCGCCATTTTGATCATTTGCAGACAATTGGAAAAAAAACATTCTGGTCCTGGTGATGTATATATATATATGTATGTATGTGTGTTGCAAAATATTATTTCTGGCGTTTTCAGGCATATCCGATCAAAACAAACATAAAAAAATTGCAAAAAATTGTTAGGTCGGCAAAATAAATTTCTGCCGCCATTTTGATCATTTGCAGACAATTGGAAAAATAAACATTCTGGTGCTGGTGATGTATATATATATGTATGTATGTGTGTTGCAGAATATCATTTCTGGCGTTTCCAGGCATAGACAATCAAAACAAACAGAAAAAATTGCAAAAAATTGTTAGGTCGGCAAAATACATTTCTGCCGCCATTTTTATCATTTGCAGACAATTGGAAAAATAAACATTCTGGTCCTGGTGATGTATATATATATATGTATGTATGTGTGTTGCAAAATATGATTTCTGGCGTTTTCAGGCATATCCGATCAAAACAAACAGAAAAAAATTGCAAAAAATTGTTAGGTCGGCAAAATACATTTCTGCCGCCATTTTTATCATTTGCAGACAATTGGAAAAATAAACATTCTGGTCCTGGTGATGTATATATACATGTATGTATGTGTGTTGCAAAATATTATTTCTGGCGTTTTTAGGCATAGCCAATCAAAACAAACAGAAGCAAATTGCAAAAATTGTTAGGTCGGCAAAATACATTTCTGCCGCTATTTTGATCATTTGCAGACAATTGGAAAAATAAACGTTCTGGTCGTGGTGATGTATATATATATGTATGTAAGTGTGTTGCAAAATATTATTTCTGGCGTTTTTAAGCATAGCCAATCAAAACAAACAGAAAAAATTGCAAAAATTGTTAGGTCGGCAAAATAAATTTCTGCCGCCATTTTGATCATTTGCAGACAATTGGAAAAATAAACATTCTGGTGCTGGTGATGTATATATATATGTATGTATGTGTGTTGCAGAATATCATTTCTGGCGTTTCCAGGCATAGACAATCAAAACAAACAGAAAAAAATTGCAAAAAATTGTTAGGTCGGCAAAATACATTTCTGCCGCCATTTTGATCATTTGCAGACAATTGGAAAAATAAACATTCTGGTCCTGGTGATATATATATACATGTATGTATGTGTGTTGCAAAATATTATTTCTGGCGTTTTCAGGCATAGCCGATCAAAACAAACAGAAAAAAATTGCAAAAATTGTTAGGTCGGCAAAATACATTTCTGCCGCCATTTTTATCATTTGCAGACAATTGGAAAAATAAACATTCTGGTCCTGGTGATGTATATATATATGTATGTATGTGTTTTGCAAAATATTATTTCTGGCGTTTTTAGGCATAGCCAATCAAAACAAACAGAAGCAAATTGCAAAAATTGTTAGGTCGGAAAAATACATTTCTGCCGCCATTTTGATCATTTGCAGACAATTGGAAAAAAAAACATTCTGGTCCTGGTGATGTATATATATATATGAATGTATGTGTGTTGCAAAATATTATTTCTGGCGTTTTCAGGCATATCCGATCAAAACAAACAGAAAAAAATTGCAAAAAATTGTTAGGTCGGCAAAATACATTTCTGCCGCCATTTTTATCATTTGCAGACAATTGGAAAAATAAACATTCTGGTCCTGGTGATGTATATATACATGTATGTATGTGTGTTGCAAAATATTATTTCTGGCGTTTTCAGGCATATCCGATCAAAACAAACAGAAAAAAATTGCAAAAAATTGTTAGGTCGGCAAAATACATTTCTGCCGCCATTTTTATCATTTGCAGACAATTGGAAAAATAAACATTCTGGTCCTGGTGATGTATATATATATATGTATGTATGTGTGTTGCAAAATATGATTTCTGGCGTTTTCAGGCATATCCGATCAAAAACAAACAGAAAAAAATTGCAAAAAATTGTTAGGTCGGCAAAATACATTTCTGCCGCCATTTTTATCATTTGCAGACAATTGGAAAAATAAACATTCTGGTCCTGGTGATGTATATATACATGTATGTATGTGTGTTGCAAAATATTATTTCTGGCGTTTTTAGGCATAGCCAATCAAAACAAACAGAAGCAAATTGCAAAAATTGTTAGGTCGGCAAAATACATTTCTGCCGCTATTTTGATCATTTGCAGACAATTGGAAAAATAAACGTTCTGGTCGTGGTGATGTATATATATATGTATGTAAGTGTGTTGCAAAATATTATTTCTGGCGTTTTTAAGCATAGCCAATCAAAACAAACAGAAAAAATTGCAAAAATTGTTAGGTCGGCAAAATAAATTTCTGCCGCCATTTTGATCATTTGCAGACAATTGGAAAAATAAACATTCTGGTGCTGGTGATGTATATATATATGTATGTATGTGTGTTGCAGAATATCATTTCTGGCGTTTCCAGGCATAGACAATCAAAACAAACAGAAAAAAATTGCAAAAAATTGTTAGGTCGGCAAAATACATTTCTGCCGCCATTTTGATCATTTGCAGACAATTGGAAAAATAAACATTCTGGTCCTGGTGATATATATACATGTATGTATGTGTGTTGCAAAATATTATTTCTGGCGTTTTCAGGCATAGCCGATCAAAACAAACAGAAAAAAATTGCAAAAATTGTTAGGTCGGCAAAATACATTTCTGCCGCCATTTTTATCATTTGCAGACAATTGGAAAAATAAACATTCTGGTCCTGGTGATGTTATATATATGTATGTATGTGTTTTGCAAAATATTATTTCTGGCGTTTTTAGGCATAGCCAATCAAAACAAACAGAAGCAAATTGCAAAAATTGTTAGGTCGGAAAAATACATTTCTGCCGCCATTTTGATCATTTGCAGACAATTGGAAAAAAAAACATTCTGGTCCTGGTGATGTATATATATATATGAATGTATGTGTGTTGCAAAATATTATTTCTGGCGTTTTCAGGCATATCCGATCAAAACAAACAGAAAAAAATTGCAAAAAATTGTTAGGTCGGCAAAATACATTTCTGCCGCCATTTTTATCATTTGCAGACAATTGGAAAAATAAACATTCTGGTCCTGGTGATGTATATATACATGTATGTATGTGTGTTGCAAAATATTATTTCTGGCGTTTTCAGGCATATCCGATCAAACAAAACA